>JAOWBW010002996.1:0-44799 GCA_026119855.1 Campanula takesimana
CAACTTGACCTTTCTTCATCTCGGTTTCATCCTGGTCTTGGTTTCATCCTGGTCTTGGATACCACTAAGGATGTCGGTCCATTGTAGGAGTGTCGGCTATACCTGTGTGCTGAACCCTTCAATGTCGATCCAGGCATCCGAAAAGTGGGATTTTGAAGCCGACTGGCATCCTTGTTGTAAGTCTCATCTTGACACGTGTTGATCTATCATTGGCAGTCTGCTTGTGTTTCTCAAACGATGGTTGAGTCACTTCAATCGTCGTCTTCTCATTATATTGATTGGTGCACGTGTCCCAGTGATGGGACAGTCACCTCGAAAACGCGGTCCATTAAATGTGGATCATGATGAGTTAGTGGGAGTACGTGCTACCCATGGATCGTGGGTCAGGTCCGACTTAACCCGGACCCATAATTTTCGACCCGACTATATATACTTCACAATAAACCCTTGAAAATATTTTTACTTTCCAGTTCTTCACCTGCGTAGTGTGGCTGCCGCCGGCGAATCAAACAAGAACTCTGATTTTGGAGCGACTCCCTCAATCTGCTTCGATTAAAGTGCTTAAGGCGGCCCCTCGACTAGCTCCCTCCGATCTCTTTCCATTTTAAGGTATTCTTCCCCCTTCCTTTTGTTGATTTTCCACACTTGGGGTTTCGAGCATTTCTTGAGGGTTTTGCCGCTTCGTCCGCCACCGTTCTTAACTTTATTTCTTAAACTTTCACCTCTTCCCAATGTCTGGACCTCTGACTTCGGGTGTAAATCCCTTGTATGGTTGTTATCAAAGAAACAATAGGATTTATATTAAATCAAATGGGCATTGGAATATGCTGTCGTTATTAGCCGTGGGGGATATCCTGTACTTGAGGGGGTCACCTAGGGAAGATCTGAGGTATCCATCTGGCCTTTATGCCCTGAGGGTTAGAGGGGAAGACGATGCCGACATGATTGTCTTTGATAACGAGGTTAGAGTCCTTGACCATATTTATTTATTTTATGTAAAAGATAAATCCTTGATTCGATCCCGTCTTGAGGGTGCAACCTCCTCGGTCCCCGTAGTTGATTCGGGGGGAATACAGCCTTTCCAAGGCTTCTCGATGAGTCTAACCCTCTGCTTCTTCTACAGGTATGGCCGGGAGAGAACCTCCAATAGGATAGTGGATCGCTTCGATGCCGGTGTTTCCAGGCCAAGACGAGGTGCCGGTGTTAAGATGACTAGTAGGAAAGTGGGGAAGTCAGGTCCCGTTGTAGGTAAGCATCCCAATAGGGTGAAGAAATGATTGAGGCCCTCTATTCTCGGTACGGAGTGGATCGAGAGGAATATCGTTTGTACTATAGCAAGGCCATTCCTTTAGATACAGATGAAAAGATCCATAACTTTTACTACGACCAGGTTGTTGTCTCGTTCTTCTTTAAACAATTCTAACTAGGACTACGGCTTCCTCTTGACCCTTCATTAACGAATTTCTGGAGTCGTGGGAACTGATGCCGGCTCATATTGGTGCTAATGCAGTCAGGTACCTGGTTAGTTTCATTGTCTTGTGTCGCAGTCTTAACTTCGAACCGTGTATATCTGTTTTCGATCACTTCTTCAACGTGAGTTACAACAAGACTACGAGAACATTGACCATCAAGTCCGATCCCTCCAAACCCAAGATTATCACCCCAATTTCTGGCACAGTCAGCAAGGTGTCGGGGTGGAATTCCCATATAATTAATGTCGAATCCCGTTTCGGTTGGGAGTTTGCCATCCCCGAATACGCACCATCCCGTCCTTATAAGGTCCACAAGCCTGAATGGAGCGATAGGTTGATCGCTAAACTTGAGGAGTTTTCCAACTTGGGTACTTTGGATTGGAATGAACTGGAGAAAGATCCCCGCTATTATGTTCAGGCCGGGTTGATGAAGGGTCCCCTTGACGGGGTCGTCCCTAAGGTTAGTGTTCTGAGGGGAAATAGGTTCCCGGATTGGATCCTCCATCCCAATTTTTTTTTCCTTCGTGACTATGTTCGTTGCCAGGAGCAAAACAACATTTGCCTTAAGACTGAAGATACTATAGGATGTAATTATCTAACCTTGCCTTTTTTCCCCTGATCTTTGATGCCTCGTCTCGGTCTAATCTTGGTGTTTTGTGCAGTTTTGACTATGGAGCAAGTTGCCGAGTTCGAGTTGGAGGAACTTGACCCTGTTCAGGCAGCGAGGTTGAAGAAGCAACGGTCTAAAGCTGCCGCCTTAGAGAAGCGTCATGATGACATGGAAGATAGGCAGAGCTGCTTCAGAACAAAGATGATTCCGTAGTGCCTATATCAGACCGCTTTGTTGGGAAGTTGGAGAAGGGCCGACGTGGTGGCCCCCGAGACCGAAGAGGCTGCTCACGATAGTCTGTCTCAGAGTCACGGTCAGGATACGCGCGTTGTGATTGAGTCGGATAGTGGGGGTGCTCATCACGGTCAGAAAAGATCCAGGGAGGAGGTCAGGGAGGTTCCTGCTCCGAAAAAGGCAACTCCCTCTGCTCATGATTCTGCTTTTAGCCCGGCCTTGCCTGACGATGAGGTGAAGAGTTGGGTAGAGGGTTTGGTGGTGTCCCTATTCTGTCGGGTCTGGACGTGTCAGTTCGTTCGGGCCTTGCTCTGAAGAAGGGCGGTCCGGTGATAAAGCGGGCCATGAATGTGGATACCATTGAGCAGTTGATTGCCGAGAAACCCACATCCCAGCAAATGTTGAACCGCAAAGGCTTACTCCTTAGCGAGGTAAAGCTCCTGGCTATCCCATTCTCTTTCTGCTCTATGTCGTTATTTACTTCTTCTTTCTTTTTTGTAGCTTGCATCTCTTGCCCAAACCGATTACACCATGTATCGGCACGCCTACGAGTCCTTGAAGGAGACAGAAGCCGAGGTGTCTAGGCTTAAAGGCTCCATTGACGATCTCACCGACAAAGCAGTTAGCTTAGAGAAAGAAAAATATTTTCTTGACGCGTCACATCGCCAATCTCAGGAAAAAGTCTCAAAGCTGAAGGAGTCTCTGCTAGCCACGAAAAACGAGCTCGAGGATGAGAGCAAGCGTGCTGAGACGTTGGCGGGAGAAAAGGCTACCGTTGAGGAGAAGCTTGCTTTGTTGGAAAACCAGTATGCTCGTCTGGAGGAGAGTGTGGCGATTAAGAGAAGGCGGCCGTGGAGGCTTATAAGAGCGGGCCCCAATTCAAGGCAGACCTGAGTGATAGAGTCGGCACGATATACAATGATGCCTGGTCCAATTTAACTCATCTCCTTTACTTCGATCCCGAAGTTAATGTACCATTGGAGAAGTGTGCTCGTCTCTATCATCAGGACGCCTACAGTGTTGAGGCGCGGGCCGCGCATTCTCTCATTCCGTTCTCTGAAGGAAGTCTCAGGTTTATCAGGCGATAGATCGCAAGGCCAATAGGCCCGTCTGGGAACCTCCGGAGCTGGCGCCTGATAACTTTGAGAAATTGCTGGAGGAAACCGAGGATGAGGCCCGTGCCGGTGTGGATTGATCTGATGCCTTAATGTTTCAGTTTGTAAAGCCGGTTTGGCTTGGAACAGTTGTATTTAGCACTTGTCTCACTCTGCCCAACGTCATCCGGGGGAGTTTTAAATACTTTTTGTATGTCCCAAGTATTCGTATGCCTGGACCCAGTGTTTACTGGGGGGCGTAAACACTTGTTTTGAGAACCTCGGTTTGAGGTGTTTTAGCCTTTGTTTAACCTGTTCAGTTAAGTACTATCTCGTTATTAATTCGTTTATTTTATCTCGGTTTGAGATGTCTCAACGATCTGATGTGACGAGATGCGATAGCCAGTTCAGGCTACGTTTGTAGGCCGTGGTCACTCACCATGTGGAAAACCATAATAAGCTTTATATGTTCTGGCCGAGGTGGTCTACCATTGAGTTCCGACGAACGTCTAGTGTTTGGTTTTGATACGTTGAGTCTGACCGTTAGGATCAACTCAAGTCGTCTTATATGCTAGTTGTTGGAACTAGGCTTTAGAAGTCATGCATAAGTGTGCTCGTCAACTTCGTTAGGGTGCTAGCTATTGAAACTAGGCTTAGAAGTTATGCTTTAAGTGTGCTCGTCGACTTCGTTAGGGTGCTAGCTATTGAAACTAGGCTTTAGAAGTCATGCTTTAAGTGTGCTCGTCGACTTCGTTAGGGTGCTAGTTATTGAAACTATGCTTTAGAAGTCATGCTTTAAGTGTGCTCGTCGACTTCGTTAAGGTGCTAGTTATTGAACTAGGCTTTAGAAGTCATGCTTTAAGTGTGCTCATCGACATCGGTAGGTGACCGTGTCATGCACTATAATCAAAGCTTGATGTAAATGAAATAAAGGAAATTTTATTGATAAAATCAAACTAAGACAACTAGATATCAACTATATCAATCTAAAACTGAAATTTGATAAAAGAATAAATAGCTAACCAAGATGCTACTGATAGTACTTTCTCAAGTGCTCGGAATGCCATGGGTGTTTAAGCTCTTTTCCTTCCGGAGTTTTGAGCATGTAGGTCCCTTCCCGTATAATGTGGGTGATGACGTAAGGGCCTTCCCAGTTTGGCAAGAGCTTATTCTGTTGTGACTTCAGGTGTGTCGACTCAATTTTTCTGAGTACCCAGTCACCGACTTCAAAGGTTCTCTTTTTTACCTTGCTTTCATGGTAGGCCTTGGTTCTTTGCTTGCAATTGATCATTCTGAGTTGGGCGGTCACCCTTTTTTCGTCGACTAGGTCTAGATCCAGTAGTCGGTTGTACTCATTGACGACCTCATCATAGTTGGTTACTCTGAAAGTCGGCAAGGCCATCTCGGCTGGTGCCATCGCTTCTGAACCATAAGTCATAGCAAAGGGTGTCTCCCCAGTTGGCCCCCGAGTGGTTGTACGGACGGCCCATAGAGCTAGGGGGATTTTGTCCAGCCACTTTCCTTGACTTCCTTCCAAATTCTTGGTGAGTGCTTTTAAGATAAGTTTGTTGGCGGCCTCGGCTTGTCCATTGCCTTGAGGATGGCTGACCGACGACTTCTTGTGTTTGACTCCCAACCTATTCAACTCCTCGGTGAAGGCATCAGAGAATTGTAGGCCATTGTCTGCACTATAGTGTGCGGCACGCCAAAACGGCACCATATGTAGTCATGGATAAAGTTGATGGCGTTCTCTTCAGTGATCTTTGCTAGCGGTTTCGCCTCTACCCACTTTGTGAAGTAATCGACCGCCACAATTACATATTTGTTGCTCCCTTTGGCTAGTGGAAACGGTCCAATGATGTCGACTCCCCACAAGTCGAATGGCCATGTCGGTATGACCTAGCTTTGCTCTACGGCAGGTACTTTGGGTAGGTCGGAGTAGCGTTGACATTTGTCACACCTTTTTACGTAGGCTTGGGCATCCTCTCTCATGTTTGGCCAATAGTAGCCGAGTGTGATGATTTTGTCGGCAAGGGTTCTGGCCCCCGGGTGTCCCCACAAACTCCCCCATGTACCTCGGCGAGGAGTTTCTCGGTGCTTTTTGGCGCAACACATCTTAGGAGAGTTTTAGAGAATGACCTTCTGTACAGGATGCCATTCCAGACCATGTATTTTGCCGTCTTCTTTTTGATCGATTTGGCCTCTAACTCGCCCTCGGGAAGTTTTCCTTTTTCCAAGTAGTCCTTGTAGTCGTCAATCCATGTCCTTTCCTCGTCATCTAGGAGCAAAATCTCCAGTCTTTCATAAGCAGGCTGGTCGGTGTAGATGATCAGGGGGTCCGAGTCCTCAGCTGTTGCCATCTTTGAAAGTAGATCGGCTTCCAGGTTGTATTCTCTACCGACTTATCGTATATCCCAGAACTCAAAGTTCTTGGTCAGGTTTAGGACGAGGTCTTTGTATTTGGTCAGCATGTGGTTTTCGGTGTTGTATTCCCCTTTAACTTGGTTCACCACCAGTTGGGAGTCGCTGTATGCTACCAGTCTTGTTGCGCCAAAGAACTTGGCTCTTTCAAGTCCCAGGATTAGGGCTTCATATTCAGCCTGATTATTTAAGGCAGGGAACTTGAACCTGATAAAATCACGTGCAACATGCTCACCGGCAGGGCTAGTCAAGTAGACCCCGGCGCCGCTTCTTCCTTGGGTAGTTGACCCGTCGGTGTATAGGACCCAACAGTTGGGCGGTAGTTCTTCCAAGGGCTCTCTATCCATAGGGAACTTCCTTTTTCAGGTGGTCACCGTATGTTCACTTGTAAAGGCGGTCTCGACTAAGAAGTCAGCAAGAGGTTGGGCCAGAAGAGTCTTCCTTGGCTTGTAGGTTATATCGAACTCGGTCAGTTCGATCGACCAGTTAAGTAGGCGTCCTGAGCTGTCCATCTTGTGAAGTATTTTTCTAAGAGGAGCATTGGTATAGACCGTGATTGGATGAGCCGAGAAGTAAGCTCCTAGTTTTCTGGCTGCAATTACCAAGGCATAAGCAATTTTCTCGGCATTGAAGTACCTACTCTCGGTATCCGACAGTGCTTTGCTGACGTAGTAGACTGGCTTCTGGATACTGCCTTCTTCTCTGACTAGCACGGCTGCTACGGCTCGGTCGGTTGCAGCTAAGAAAACGTACAATGTATCACCCATGACTGGGCTAATAAGTAGGGGTGGAGAGCCGAGGTAGTCTTTCAGTTGCTGGAACGAGGTCGAACACTCTGGCGTCCAAGCAAAATCCTTGGTTCCCTTCAAGGCTTTGAAGAAGGGGACGGACTTTTCTGCTGATTTAGCAATAAACCTACCGAGTGTTGCTACTCTCCTATTCAACCTTTGAACCTCTTTAATACAAGTCGGCTCCCTCATATCGATCAAGGCTTGGATCTTTTCTGGATTAGCCTCGATGCCTCGGTGAGAAACCATAAAACCTAGAAACTTGCCCGCTGTAACCCCGAAGACGCACTTTCTAGGGTTGAGCTTCATATCGTTAGCTTTTAAGTTGTTAATGGTTTCCTCCAGATCTGGTATATGGCTGCCGATCTTGGTCTTGATCACCATGTCATCAATGTAGGCCTCCATATTCCGTCCTATCTGAGATTTAAAGACCTTGTTCACCATCCTATGATACGTGGCTCCTGCATTCTTTAAGCCGAAAGGCATCATGACGTAGCAGTATACGCCGCCTGCAGCTTGAAAAGCCGTCGTTTCTATGTCGTCCTCCGCCATTTTGACTTGATGATAGCCAGAGTAGGCGTCCAAGAAACTGAGGGTTTGATGGCCGGCAATGGAGTCTACAAGCTTGTCAATCCTGGGGAGGGGATAGCTATCTTTGGGACAGGCCTTGTTCAGGTCCGTAAACTCTACTCACATCTTCCATTTGCCATTGTGCTTCTTTACCATGACGACGTTTGCAAGCTACTCAGGGTATGTTTCCTCTCTTATGATGCCGGCTTTGAGGAGTTTGTCGACCTCGGTCTCAATTGCTTTTTCCTTGTCGGTAGAGAAGACTCGTCTTGTCTGCTTGACCGGTTTAAAGAACTTGTCGACTTCCAGTTTGTGGAGAGCAACAGCTTCCTTCACTCCTACCATGTCATCTACTTTCCAAGCAAATACGTCCAAATTGTTTTGGAGTAGGGAAATGAGCTCTTCTCGTTCTTGTTGGGAGAGTTTTTCCCAATCTTCACTTTTTGATCTGGATAGTCTGGGTTGATGACGACCTCGTCTAACTGATCTACTGGTTTAAGTTCGGGGCCGTCTCTGAACTCTAGGGTTTCGACAATGATCTGCTTGACCTTTTCCTTGTCTTCCCCTTCCAAATATAGGTTTTCCATGTCCAACAGTTTCTCGATCTCGGTTTCCATATCAGTCTGCTGTGTGGCCCCCGAGCTAGGGACAACGGCGAGAGCCCAGTTGTCCGTAGCTGTGTTCATCGAGATGCAGCCAAAACCGTCTAAACCGTAGGTAACCTCGTCCCTAGTTGGGATGTCGTTGTCAGGAATAACCCACTCTTTAGGTTCATCTTCAACAGACGCCAATATAACACCGATATGTGGCGTTGAGGTTGTGACTGTGGTTGATTTTGAAACCGTGATTCTTTTATCAGGAGTATCAATTTCCATTTTGGCCTTTGCTTTCCTGGACTTCATTACGTGCTCCAAAAAATCTTTTGGCGACCCTGGGACGCACCCAATTCCAGCCGGGGTGGGGAACTTCACCCTTTGGTGAGGGAGGGAAGCGACCAGACCCAACTTTCCTTGACTGGGTGCACCTAGGATAACATGGTAATCACTGTCTAGATCCATGACTATGAAGGTGACCGTGGCCGAGGTTTTGTAGGGGTGAGTGCCGACTTCTAGGAGTAAGTCGACGGTTCCTTTGGCATCGGCCTTATGATTAGTGAACCCTTCTAGCCTTCCATTATACGGGGTCAGCATTGTATCAGGAAGTTCCATCTCTTTAAAGGTGCGATAATATAGCACATCCTTGGCCGCTCTGGAGTCTATGAGGAGCATGTCCGACTCGCAGTTATCAATGCGGCCTGTGATGACTAATGGTTGTTCTCTCATTGCACAGTTTCCCGCCAATTCATTCGGAGAAAAACTGATCACTTCCTCCCTCTCATGGATCCAGGGAGGGATGTGGAAGACTTTACTTAGCTCTTAAATTTGCTCCTTGAGTTTCTTGTTTGATGGAATTTCCTCTCGGATCACGCCTATCAACCTAGCCCGAGGTGGCCTGTCGACCTGATCATTGTTTTTGTCTTCTTCCCTTGGGCGTTTATTGTCCTTGGTCATGAACTGATTGAGCTTGCCTTGGTCCGCCCATTTCTGCAGAATCTTCTTCAGGGAAAAACAGTTCTCGGTGTCGTGACCGTTATCTCTGTGATAGGAGCAATACTTTGTGGTATCCCTTGGGTATTTCGGGTTGTCTTTTAGAGGCTTGGGGTTGGGGAGATCCACCAGATTCATGATCTCAGAGATCGGTTTATTGAATGTGGTGAATGTCTCGGTCCCCCTGGTCCTGTTTTTGCCATTGCCGTTTCCCCCGTTGGTCCCCTGGGACGACTTCCCGTTATGTGACTTGTCAAGATCTCGGTCTCGTTCCTTATGACCATATAACGTCTTTTTCTTCTCCTCGGCGATGGCCGTGGCATAAGCAACGTGGTACAACTCGGCTTTGGTGAGGGGCTCTCTGATCGACAATTCATAAGTTAGCTGCTCCGACCTATGACCATTCGTGAAGCATACAATTATCTCCCTGTCGGTCAGGCGTTCCTCTATTGAGTCAGCAAGATCCCTAAACCGGTTGTAGAAACTCAGGGTGGACTCATTCTTGCTCTGTACCATGTTGGCTAGGTCAGACAACCTTTTCTTTCTAGCACCAGCAGTAGCAAAATATTCCAGAAATTGTGATTTCAACTTGGCAAAGGAATTGATGCTTCTTTTCTCAAGGTCCATGAACCAGGACCGAGCTGCCTTTGTTAAGGTGCTTGCAAAGGCCTTGCACAGCACGTCATCCTGATTGGACACTAGGGCCATGGTGGCCTCAAAGGCTTGGATGTAATCCAGAGCATCGGCGTTGCCGGAGTATTTGTCTAGATGCGGGAGCTTTAACTGCGGATTAGGTGGTGCATCCTTAATCCTCTGCGCGAATGGGCGCATGGCATCGTAATCATTATTGGGTTTCCTGTGCCCCTGATTCATCATCTCAATGTTGTTGAGTCTCTCTCTAAGGTCAACAATGTCCCTTGTGCTGAATGCTGAGGTATGACTGGAACTGACTATGCTTCGATCACGGCGTCCCCTTTCACCTTGTGTCGGTTCAAGGCGATGCCTTGAAGGAGTACGGCGAGGTGGAGTGTGCCGGGGTGGATCATGCCGGGGTGGGGTGCGCCTTGGTGGATCCAGTCTGAGAGGCGAATGACGTCGGGAGTCCCCACGACGTCTTTCCCCTACAATTCTCACTCCAGGGGATTCATCTTCTTATTCTTCTCGACGGCGATTGATGTGGTTTCTCAGGTCTCCATCTAGATTGGGTCTTCCTAACCGTCCGTCTTGACGACTTACTCGGCTCCTGGGCGGCATATCCCGTCTACAATTTTGTAGGGGCTCCCTTCTGCTCACTCTGTCGTCAAGATTTGTCTCCCTCGTTCCAGATGGCTGAAGTAGGTTAGCTAAGGAATTTTCGGGGTCAAGATCTAATAGGGCCCGCTGGGCTTCGGCCAGCTGTTGGAGTGTGTGAACGTTCTGCTGAAGCAACGTTCTCTTGTCCAATGGCGGCGGATGTGATGGTCCTGCCCCATTGTTGTGGGATCCCGTCCGTCGGCGGCGCCCGTATTGATTAACAACATTGGGGGCCGGACCCTTTGAACGGGTATGCATTCCTCCCCCTTGTGCGGGTGCTGTAGGTGGGAGTCTTTGGTTCTGTGTATCAGCGTTCGTGTTTTCGGGGGGCGGTGCATCCCTTGTGGTTTCTTTAGAAGGGGTGGCCTCTCGCCCGTCAACCAATTCTCCGGCCATGGTCTTGGAATTGTCTGACTAAAGAACTGATCAATCGATTTCCCGGGAATGGAACCAAACTGATGACGCTAAAATCTGGTTGGATCAGCCTTCGTCTAACGGGTCGGATAATCCCAGCAACAGTTCTTGATGGCCGAATCTGCACGCACGAAACAAACGTAAACTACACCGGGGCTTCACCGGCGAAGGCCCTCCGGTGTAAGAATAAGGATATGGGTGATGAGAAAATAGAGAATCAATTGACTAGATTAGAGCCAAAAGTTCATTACCCGTTTCTTGTGTAGAGGACCTGTTTATATAGGCGCGGGTGTATGAGTTCTGACTTGATAGGAAAGCCAGGAAGCCCGTGGTGATGTAGGACTCATATTCCTTGGAGATAGACTCCTGATAAGGATGAACTAAGCCATGTTATCTGATAGGAGAGTTATCTTGGTTCAGATAAGGACTCTTAATTTTAGAGTTGTAATATAACTCTGGATGAGGTTTCCCAACGATAATGGGAGGTTTACGATGCAAGTCGGTCCGTCATCTAACTCGGCTCGTCATAGAGGCCGGCTAGGGATTAGGCTTCTCGGACTCGGCCTAGGCTAGGACTGCCTGCTCGGCCTTACATACTCATGTTCCTCGTTCTGTGTAGAACAAGTTCTATTTTGTGGTCTAAGACCAAAACCCAAGTTTTCTATGCCTAAACAAAGCAACAAGGCAGTAAGGTACCATATGGACAGAATATTGGCATCTCACTTATGTCATGAAAACACCTATCAAAACTAACTCAAATGAAAAGCTATGAACATGAAACTTTGAACATGCATATATATACATATTAACAACACAAAACAACATTTATCCATGCTTCTAAGTCAGATTACATGAGTTCTCACAAGGTGATATTACAAGCTATGGACAGATTCAAGGTTTTTTAGGGGAAACAAGTTGGTTCTTTGAAAATCCCTTGAATCAAACACACACAAGGATTTGATACTCATTCATGCATGATATATATACACAAGATCAATAGCATAGCATGCTCAAGAGCTCAAAACATCATTATAATATCATTTGAAGAGAAAAAACAACAAGAGTATCAATATTGTATCTTTGAATATAAAATGGAGGTTTAGCCTAACAAGTGGCTAAACCTCTCAAGAAATTACATAAGAACACTACATCTTACCCTTTGAGGTGATTAAAAGGTGAGAATAAAGCCTAGGTTGTGCTCCCTTTGCTTCCAAGGGAAGTCTTTTTTTTTTTTTTTTGTTTTCTAAGGCTTTTGCTTAGTGTTTGAAAGGGTTTGAGTTTAGTGTTTGTGTGGTGGTGGTGCTATGGTATTATGGTGGTGGTGTAGTGGTGGTTGAGGGTGTTTTAGGGTTACTTGAGAGAGAGCAAGTAAGGGTGGTGGTGAATATGGAGAGTGGTGTGTGTGTGTGATGTGTGAATGAATTCTTTTTTGAATAATGGATGAGGGAGATGGTAATATGGAGAAAGGAGGTTGTAAATTGGTTGTAAATTGGAGGGGGGAGGTTGTAAATTGGAGGGAGGTGATTTTTTTTATATCATTATCTATCCTTCTTACACTAAGGATTCAAGTCATCTTCCTTATCTCTGTTCCGGCATTAACTCCGCAACTGCTCCGTTGTGTGCGTCTCCGGTGTCCCGGTTGTCCGCGGGTCGAACATGAAAGTTGCTCGGAATATTTTTTTGGTCAGGCCGGTATATCTGAAATATTTTTATGAGCAAGGAACGACAATAATATATTTTTTCCTCTTCTTGACCACTTGCTTAGATATTTTGAGATATTTTGCAATGTGGATAACCATCTTTTCAGCTCCGGCTTTCCGCTCCGCAACTGCTCCGTTGTGCGCGCTCCGGTGTCCCGGTTGTCCGCGGGCCCAACATGAAAGTTGCTTGGAATAATTTTGTGGTCACGCCGGTATATCTGAAATAAGTCAATTAGCAATGAAAGGTAATAATATATTTTTAATGCACATAATGGATAACAGCGAGCAGTTCGGGGGGTTGCGGGCCCCATTTCCGGTCCCGCACCTCGAAAAACGAAATTTTTGCCTGTTTGCTCGTTTTTTCACTCTGATCATGAATTTGAAGTCCGTTCGTCAATTCGATGCACCGATAAGGATCACGGCAGTCCCGCACAGCCAAATCGAGGGTTCTAGGTCAGTTTCAGGGTTTAGACCGATTCGGGGTTTGAAAAGGGGTGTGAGATCGGGGTATCTACAAATGTGAGGTGTCAAATTATGCAAAATCTTTATGATGATAACAAGGATAATCTTCCTACATAAGATTCTCCACATGCTGTTATGATAGTCATAAGCTAAGCTCAATGGTATTGGATACGCATTGATTGAGCCTAGTTCAAGTGGGAGATTGTTGGAAATTATGCCCTAGGCCCTTGAGAAAGGCCTTGCGTTACATCATGTTCTCATTTGTTAAGGAGATAACAACCCTGGATTATTATATGTTTTACATGTTTATTATAATAATCTCTGTCCCTAGTACTTATGAAGAACTAGTATAAGTTTAATTGATGATCATATGATGATCATGTGTATATGATACAAATTAAGCTTATGGGTACTTGTTAGTGAACACGTACTGGTCATGACCCGCTATGAGATTTATGTCATGGTCAGATGTCATAATTAAATCTCATATAGTTATATCATTTATCCTTAGACCTGAGATTATCATAGTCTTCCACGTGATGAACATTATGTTTGACGTACTCAAACGCTACCCCTAACCGGGTGGTTATAAAGGCTACGATTGGCATAATCGGATTCATGTAGGGAAGAATGATAAGTCAAGATGGGATTTGTCCCTCTCTTAAGAGAGATATCTGCTTGGCCTCTCGATGAGTGAGATTGATGATAGTGTATGGCCATACCCAAATAAATTGAAGTGTTAAATGTCATTTGCTCACATCAATCTACTCGGGATCGAGAAAGCATTGGACAACATAAGTTGACATGGACCATGACTTATGTCCAATATGATATCGCGTGACAAAAGGATTGTGATATGTTCTATGAGGATAACGAACATCGTTAAGTAATATTAATTAGGTAGTCATGATGGCTTGCTAGAGTTCGCTCATGACTTATGAGTTTGACCTTGGTTGGACTCATTACCAACTTATTATAATCCTATGGGGTCACACACAAAAGAACGAATCAAGAAAAGGAAAAAAACTGATTTTCTGGCGGGCACGACCGTGCCATTTATAAAGGGTGACCGTGCCATTCCATTTAGCACGACCATGCCGATTTGTGAGCACGGTCATGCCAATTGGCATGACCGTCCCGATTTGTTAGCACGACCGTGCCAATTGGCACGACTGTGCTGATTTGTGAGCACGACCGTGCCAGAATGTTGTGAACATTCGCCCCCTTTGGCACGACCGTGCCACTTTGTGAGCACGACCGTGCTAGAGTTTCTGGAGCCAGATTTTGGTAAGTTTAATTAGGTGATAGGATTTAGGTCTTCTAGGTCATTAAGGGTTAATGATTAGGGACTATAAATATATCTCCTTCACCATCCATTAAACTAATGCAACCTAGTATGTTTGAGAAACATAATTCTTGATCCAAGATTGAGAATCAAAGATCAAGAACACCAAAATTCATATAGCCTTTGAAGATTAGAAAGTGTTTTCTAATGGGTCTAACAATCCAGATCTAGAATGCTTCTAGATATTCGTTCGCGTGTGGATACACATAGAGGATGCTTTCTTTAGTATCTCAAGTTCCTCTTCCTGTGATCGTGATCTGATGAACTTGAAGAACGAGGAGATCAAATCTAAAGCTTGAAGAATTGAAGATTTGAAGATCCGGAAATTGAAATGCTCTATAAAGGTTAGTATTCTAAATTCATCTTTCTATTAGTTTAATCATCATGAATGGATCTTGGGGCTTAGGGTTTTGTCGATTTCATACTGCTTTCTTCCGCTGCGCATGTTGCCTCAAAACCCAACAACTTGTTGGTGAACAAGTACATGACATGACCCACTATGAGATTTATGTCATGGTCAAATGTCATAATTAAATCTCATTTAGTTATATCACCAGAATTCTTAGACTTGAGATTATCATCGTCTTCCACGTGATGAATGTTGTGTTTGATGTACTCAAATGCTACCCTTAACCAGGTAGTTATAAAGGTTACGATTGGCACAATTGGATTCTTGTAAGGAAGAATGATAAGTCAAAATGGGATGTTGTCCCTCTTTATCTCAAGAGATATATCTGCTTGGCCACTCGATAGTAAGGTTGATGATAGTGTATGTGTTGGAGATTATGCTCTAGGACCTTGAGAAATGCCTCATGTTATGTCATGTTCTCATTTGTTATGGAGATAACAGCCTAGATTATTATATGTTTTTACATGTTTATTATAATAATCCCCGTCCCTAGTACTTATAAAGAACTAGTATAAGTTTAATCGATGATCATATGATGATCATGTGTATGTGATACAAATTAAACGTATGGGTACTTGTTGATGAACAAGTACTAGACATGACCCGCTATGAGATTTATGTCATGGTCAAATGTCATAATTAAATCTCAGATAGTTATATCATTTGTTATCCTTAGACATGAGATTATCATGGTCTTCCATATAATGAACATTATGTTTGACATAGTCAACCGCTACCCTTAACCAGGTAGTCATAAAGGCTATGATTGGCACAATCGAATTCTTGTAGGGAAGAATGATAAGTCAAGATGGAATTTGTCCCTCCCTCAATAGAGATATCTACTTGGGCCACTCAAAGAGTGAGATTGATGAAATGCGTGGCCACGCTCAAATGAATTGATGTGTTCAATGTCATTTACGCATATCAATCTACTCGGGATCGAGCATTGAATAATATAAGTTGACGTGGACCATGACTTATGTTCAATATGATATCGCGTGACAAAAGGATTGTGATATGTTTGTTGGGTATGCCCACATATATCTCAGTTTTAATGTATTAGGATTTATTAGATTTGATTGATCCATCACCTAAGTTTTATTTCATGAACTTTAGACCCACATGTAAAAAGTATTTATACTTCATTTTTTAGGTTGTCCATTGTTATAGAATAGGCTTAGAAATAGGGCAAGAAGATCAAGTTTCAAGAAAAATCACTCAGTGAGTTTGAGCCGCGCTTATGCGCCTCCACGCGCCACGCGCCACGCGCCTTCCACTTTCGCGCCATGCGCCATTTAGAGCGCGCGCATAAGGATTTCTTCATAAGATATGTTACGCGCCTATGCGCCCCTTGATTTAAGCGCACGCTTACTGTGCGCCTATTGGCTCAATGCGCCTCTTGGCTCAAACGCGCCTCAAAGTATTTTTTCAACACTCAGTGATTTATTGAAGACTCGAAGACTTGAAGAGAATTCAAATTACGCCAATGATCCAACGGTGGTTAAAAGATGCATATGCGCCTAATCTGTTGACACGCGTCCATAACGGTCACTTTTATGTTGAGTGTCAAAATGGCCATAATATATGCATGCTCCAATCAACAAGCGACAACTCATCTTATCCACAAGGATTTCCAACGGCTAGTTTTTTGAAGTTCACTATAAATACCCCATAACTTCAACATTTTGAAGTTGCTGAGTTTTGCTAAGAATTTCAAGAATTTCTCTCTCAAAGCATTTGTTGAAGATTTGAAGATTGCCTTCGTTTTTCCAGATTTCTCAAGAACATCTTCATACCTTCATCCTTAGCCCAGATCTTCAAGCCTTAACACTTTAGTTTCTTGTGCTCTCCATCTCAAAGATCTAAAGAGCCTTGATACTAAGAACACACATGCACCTCTTTAAGATTAATCATTTAGATTCATCTTTTAGAGATACACCGGTTATTGTTTTGGATTTGTTCTTTCATAGTAATAGATCTTGAGTTAGTGTATAAGCTCAAACATTGTAATTTGTAACACTCACTCATTATATAAGATCTCGATTAGAAATCCAAGACTAACCATCTTGGTAGAGGACGTAGATCTTTCATTGATCGAACCTCTCCAAATAGCTTGTGTTATTATCTTGTCATTTCTTTCAAGTTATTATTTTCACTCACTATTTGCTTGTTTACTCATTGTAGATTGATTGAATTGAATTGTGTTATGTTGTTATATCATTTGCCTTAGTTCCTTATTTCACTCACTTTGAGCCAAAATACTTAGTGTGTGTGTTGCGCTCCCTTTATCACTTTGCGCCTATTTTCATTACTAAATTCCGCTGTGCATTTCACTCACTCACTTAGGCGCATTTCATAACGCTTACTTGATAAAGTGCGCATTCGCAATTGAGTTTTTCAAGGGTACGAAAAGAATTTTAAAACAGCTATTCACCCCCCCCCCCTCTAGCTATTTTTCATACCCTTGTTGCCCTTTGGGACCAACAAGTGGTATCAGAGCAAACACCTTTATAAAACATTTTTCGTTTTTCAAGCTTAACAGCTTGGGTGCCGATTCTAAATGGCAAACTCAAAACCTATGGCAACTGCAAACTACACTCACGTTCCGGTCTTTGATGAAGATCATTTTGACGTATGGAAATTCAGCATATTGACTCATCTCAACTCAATCGATGAAAGGCTCCATGACACCGTCGTTTATGGACCTTATATTCCGATGAAGGCGAATCCAAATCCACGCACCAACGCTGCTCAACCTACTGTCCTAAAACCAAGGGAAGAATGGACCGAGGAAGAAATTAGAAGAGTCGCAAATGATGGCAAAGCAAGAAACATTCTTCTAAGCACTCTAAGCACGGCGATGAAACAACAAGTCATGCATTGTGCTACTGCAAATGAGCTATGGGATGCTATTGAAGAGCATATTGAAGGAGACACCGTTTGCAAGGAGAACAAGAAATACGAAGTTCAAAAGAGATTCAACAATTTCTCTCAACTCCCCGGTGAAAACTTAAGGCAAACTTATGAACGCTACTGTGAAATTATCAATCTATGTATTTCACTTGGCATGAAGTTTACCAACAAAGATTTGAATGTAAATTTTCTACAAGCTTTTGGATCAAGATACCTTCATAAATCTAGCGCTCTTGAAGACGCTGGAACTTTAGATGTTTGGACTTTAAGGAACCTATATGAAAATCTCAAAGTTTACGAACTCAAACTCCAACGAATCAGTGAAACTGAAGGAAAGTCAAAATCTATGGCTATGATGGCGCACAGAGAAGCCGCGCCTACTCCTGCGCCTACACCTGCGCCTGTACAAGATGAGAAAAGCTCCGATCCCAAAATTTCTACTTCTGAGCTATTAGACATGGATGATGAAGACTTCGCTTTATTTGTGAAGAAATTTCAAAAGTTCAGAAAATTCTCAAGACCCGGCTCAACCAACAAATTTCAAGGATCTACCAGCAAAGCTCCTCAAAAGTTTTCAAGGAGCAGTGATTCAAAAAGAAAAGAAGATCTTGTTTGTTTTAATTGCAGGAAACCCGGACATTTTGCATCAAGCTGCCCGATCCCCAAATTTGAATATATGCAGAAGAAGAGCAGCCATACTCCTAAATTCACTCCCAAGTTCACTCGACACAAGGGAATGGTTGCTGAAGAAGAAGCACCAGCAAATGAGCACAATACTTGGATTGAAACAGACTCCGATGAGAGCGATGAAGATTCCGATGATGGACTTGTTTGTTTGATGGCAAATGATGATGAAGTTGATGCTTATGATTCTGATGATGACTTCTCCAAGGATGTTCCCGATATGAATGCCTTGAACAAACCTATCAAGAAATCTGCAGGTTTTCAAGAAGCGAAAAAGAAGAAAGGACCAACCATCAGCGAGCTCGTTGAACAAGGATTTCTCACTCCGGCTCAAAACGATGGTGGATTGTTATTCTCACGATGTGATCTTGGAGCAAGGAACAAATTGAGAAAAGGAGCTTACATTAGACCTCAGGTTGAACCAACTGCTCCAATCTCCAAAATCAATGATGAAGTGATTGCTGAACAAGAAAAATTGTTCAAGAAGGCTGAAAAGGTAATCACTAGATTCGATAGTATGAAGGAAGCTTTAGCACTATCATGTGATGAAATTTCCCAGCTTAAGACCGAGAAATCTCTACTTAAATCTGAACTCACCCTCCTTAAGGAGCAGATAAAGAGCATGACTCCTCTTACTGTTAAAAACACTTTTCTAACAGAACAGAACTCACTTCTTAAAGTTCAAAACGATGAATTGGTTGCTCAAATTACTGATCTTAAAAAGATTACAAATGAGTGGTCCAATTCTCGTGTCACTATGGAGAATATATTTGAGTCCCAAAAAGTCAGTGGTGATAAAAGTGGCTTGGGATTCTCATCAACTAGTGACAACTTTAAATGTGATGTCTGTGCTGAAAGAGATAGTGAATTTACCAACCAACAAACTCTTGAAATTCCCAAGGAAAAACATTCTAATTCAATGGGTAAAGGACATGAAAAAGTCAAGAGACAAACATTCCATTATGTCTACCCAACGAAGCAATTTGGGAAAGCTAATGGGAAAGATATAGCTACAGATGAACCATCTCCTAGCAAAATCATTCTTGAAAATAGGCGCGCTCCTTCTCCGAGTGTTCATTATGCGCCTAAGAGCCACGCGCCTCATCGCCGTGCGCCTCCTAGCCCTATGCGCCCTTCGAGAAAAAGCGCTCCAAAATTTCAAAAGAAAGATTTTGTTAAGTCTAGTTCATCTGACCCAAAGAAGAATGCCATCCCCAAGAAAAGTAAAGAGTTTGTGAAAACTCACGTGATTGGTGGCTTTCATCATTGTTCCATTTGTGATTGTTCAGGACACAAGGCCGTGGAATGCCTTTTGCGATTCACTCCCAATGCCAAAGGACGTAAAAATCCTAAGGTCAAGCAAGAGTGGGTTGTCAAAAGTTGCTAACCCTAGGACCCAAAAGGAATAAAGGGGACCTGCTTAAATGTCTATATTTCAGGTTCTTTGTTTCATGGCTGGATCTTCAAAAGCTAGAAATTATGAATGGATTCTCGATAGTGGGTGTTCAAGACACATAACTGGAGATGAATCCTTATTAGAAGATGTCCATGAAGAAAGAGGTCCCTCCGTAACATTTGGCGATAATAACAAAGGTCAAGTTGTAGCATATGGAAAGCTCAAGAAAGACAAAGTGTGCATTGAAAGAGTCTCACTCGTGGAAGGGCTCAAGCACAACTTATTATCCATATCTCAATTCTGCGACAAAGGATTAGAATGCCATTTTACTTCAACGCAATGTCTTATCAAGAATGGCAAAACTGGAGCTATCTTACTCACGGGATATCGTAAGACAAATATTTATATTATTGATTTTCATAGTATGAACTCTAGTACTAATCTTTGTTTTGTAGCAAAAAGTGTGAACGAAAATAGTTGGCTGTGGCACAAGCGCTTAAGTCACTTAAACTTCAAGTATCTATCTAAACTCAGCAGGAACAATCTTGTCAAAGGACTTCCCAAGGTTGCTGATCATCATGACAAAAAGTGCGCCGCATGTCAACTTGGCAAACAACCGAAGCAGTCATTTTCAAGCAAGTCAAATCCTTCAACTACAAGATGTTTGCAACTGCTTCACATTGATCTATTTGGACCAGTTTCCACCGCAAGCATTCGTAGAAACAAGTATACTCTAGTTGTGGTGGATGATTATTCAAGATATACATGGGTAGAGATGATGATTACAAAAGATGATTGTTATGATATTCTCACTACCTTATTTCGACTGCTCCAAACCCAAAAAGAAGATGACATCGTTAGTGTTCGATCCGACAATGGAACAGAATTCAAGAACAACGGTGTTGCTCGATACTGTGAAGATCATGGGATAGATCACAACTTTTCAACCGCCGGAGTTCCTCAACAAAATGGCGTTGTTGAACGAAAGAATAGAACGTTGATTGAAGCGGGAAAGACGATGATAGCTGAAGCTAAATTGCCTAAGTACTTTTGGGAAGAAGCTATCAACACTGCATGTTTTACTCAAAATCGTTCCCTCATCAACAAACTTCACAACAAGACTCCGTATGAACTTTGGCGTGGTAGAACTCCCAACATTGCATTCTTCAAGATCTTTGGTTGCAAATGTTATATCCTCTACAACGGAAACGAACATAGAGGTAAATTCGATGCCAAAGCCGACGAAGGTATTTTTGTTGGGTATGCCAAACACTCTAAAGCTTTTCGTGTTTTCAATAGAACTACATTAGTGATAGTTGAATCTGTACATGTTACATTTGATGAACATTCTCTCCTTGAGCCACATTTGGCTCCAAATGTTGCTGATGATTCTATTGAGTTAAATGATACAGGTGCTCCTATTTATGTTGCTCCCACTCAAGATCAGAATCTATCAACACAAGGAAATCCATCTACATCAAATGCACCTAATTCAATGTATAATGCGCCTGGTGAATCCTCTATTGCGCCTCACTCAAATGATGCGCCTCATGATTCCTCTACGCGCCTATTTCTACTGCTGCATCTGGTGTAAACCCAAATTTCAATTCTGAGCCAGTTCAACCCCCAAATTTCAATGACTTTGAATCTGGTGAAGAGGTACCAATTGAAGACCTTCAAATTACTACAACTCAACCTAACTTACCTCCTGAAATTCGTGAAGTTAGAGGTCACCCAATTGCTAATATCATCGGTGATCTACAAGTTGGTGTTCGTACAAGGAGAGCTACAAACTTTGATGCTTACACTGCTTTTATCTCTCAAATTGAACCGAAAAGGCTGATGAAGCGCTCCAAGATCCTAATTGGGTTGTTGCAATGCAAGAAGAACTCAATCAATTTGAACGATGTAAGGTTTGGACTCTTGTTCCAAGACCAAATGATCAAGGAGTGATTGGTACGAAATGGGTGTTCAGGAACAAGATGGATGAGAATGGAACCATCACGAGAAACAAAGCAAGATTGGTTGCACAAGGCTATAGGCAAGAAGAAGGAATTGATTACGATGAAACTTTTGCGCCCGTAGCAAGACTTGAAGCTATCAGATTATTTCTAGCTTACGCCGCTCACAAGAACTTCAAGTTATATCAAATGGATGTGAAGAGCGCGTTTCTAAATGGTGAACTCCAAGAACAAGTCTATGTTGCTCAACCACCTGGGTTTGAAGATTCACAATTTCCAAATCATGTGTACAAACTCCAGAAAGCTTTGTATGGACTCAAACAAGCACCAAGAGCATGGTATGATACACTATCCAAGTTTCTCATCGAAAAGGCTTCACTCGCGGTAAAATTGATACAACTCTTTTCATTGCCAAACATAATGGTCATAATTACTTGTTCAAATTTATGTTGATGATATTATATTTGGTTCTACTAATGAATTGTTGTGCAAGCGTTTTGAGAAACTAATGAAAAGCAAGTTTGAAATGAGCATGATGGGAGAACTCACATTCTTCCTCGGGCTTCAAATCAAGCAAATGAGTGAAGGCATTTTTATCAACCAATCCAAATACACAAAGGACTTAATCAAGAAGTTTGGACTTGAGAACGCTAAATCATACGATACTCCAATGGCCACCGGCAACAAACTCGACAAAGATCTAAAAGGTAAACGTGTTGATCAAACGCTCTATCGAGGTATGATTGGCTCACTCCTTTATCTTACTGCTAGCAGGCCCGATATTATGTTTAGTGTTTGTGTTTGTGCTCGTTATCAATCCGACCCTAGAGAAGCACACTTAATTGCTGTGAAACGTATTATAAGATATCTCTCTGGCACTGTTAACCTTGGACTTTGGTATACCAAAGATTCGAACTTTAAACTTGTAGGTTACTCAGATGCGGATTATGCAGCGTGCACAATTGATAGGAAAAGCACAAGTGGCACTTGTCATTTCCTCGGATATAGACTTGTGTCATGGGCGAGTAAGAAACAAGCTTCAGTATCTGTCTCAACAACCGAAGCCGAATATATCGCTGCGGGAAGTTGTTGTGTCAAATACTCTGGATGAAGCAGCAATTGGTGGACTATGATATCATCGAAGAAAATTGTCCCATCTACTGCGACAATACATCAACAATTGCGGTTTCTGAAAATCCTGTCATGCACTCAAAGACCAAGCACATCGACATCAAATATCACTTCCTCAAAGACCACGTGGAGAAAGGCAATATTCATTTGGAACACGTGGGAACCGACTATCAAATCGCCGACATTCTAACGAAAGCACTTGACGCGAAACGGTTCATGTTTTTGAGAGGTGAAATGGGTATGCTTGAACTCAACTAAATTCAATATAGTTTTGTCAATACTAATGATTTTATGTTGTGTTGAGTTATGAGTATTTAGGTACAAATGATTAAATAAATTTCTCAAAGTTTCAAGGAAACTGCGCCATCTATGCGCCTCGCTAACTGCGCGCCCATCTCTAATTTTCTGCGCGCACAATATCTGCGCGCCTATCAATCCACGCGCTTCAAACACTTATGCGCCCTCACCCATCTTATGCGCCTTGAGATGTTATGCGCCTAGATGAGTATGCGCCTTCCTGAAGTAATGCGCCACTTCATGCGCGCATTAACTATTGCGGCTCAATCATTTCTCAAAATTCAATTTCAATGATTGAACGTAATAAATACACAAGTACCAGGTATGTTCATTCTGTTCATTTATTATAGGAATCTATGTCTTTTGACATTCCTTTAATTGTTCAAGGGTACTTGTGCAATTAAAATTTTTCCCTCGTTTTACGCTTTTCGAAAATTTTATTTTCTGGGATATATTTCTTGCACCCCAAACTTACACCAAAATAGATGTTTTTGGTGTTTGTGCAAAAATTAGTCAAAATTGCTCATACACTTAAAGGGAAAGTGGAGCAGTTTTTCAAAAACCTAAATGTCACATCATGACACTTTGTGTCATTCAGCATTTAATGCACCTCAAATCTCAAATCCCTCATAAATGCACCTGGTATGATTAGCCGCCTTTTCAAATCCCTCATAAATGCCATCCCTTCAACTTCTCATCTTTTTAAATTTTTGACTGTGTTTTTGCTTTATCAGTGCAAATTTTAAACCTAAACCTATAAAAACACATCATCACCTTCCTCTCTTCTCACCTACTCTATTTCTCTCTCTCTCCCCGTCTCACTCCCTCTCTCCCAGACTCGCCTCTTCTCTTCATCTTCTCCATTTTTCTTCTTCATTTTCTTCACATATATATAAGTTTATGGGTCCTAAGAAAGCATCAACATCTACACAAGACGATATGGTATGAATTCTCAACCTTTAAACTCCTTATATTTCTGAATTTTTTTCTTTTTCGTCATTTTTCAGTGATTGTTTCGTTTTTTTTTTAAAACCCGGATTCATTTTCTTTGATTTCTCTTGATTCGATGATCCGTTTTCTATATCGTTTGTTGGGTTGTGTTCTATTCTTGATTTCGAATCTTTTAAAACCAACATTTTAACGATCAATGCTCTGTTTGTTACAAATCTGAGTTTTTGTTTTCAAAATTTTTCAAAATTTTCGGGCATTCTTTTGATCATTGTGCTTTCATTATTGATTTGTTCTTATTTTTGTTTGCATATTTAGATTCCTTGTCGTCATGCGGTCATTTTGATATATTATTTGTCTAGTTTGGTGAAGTTTCATGATTTTCGTGTTCTTGGTGTTCTTCGAGCATTCAAGGGTCGTTCTTCGTGTTCTTCGTCATTTATGCATGTTTTGGTCTCTAAAAATTTTCTAACTTGTTTTCGAAAATTTGAACTTTTTGATTTTCATTTCTTTCATTTGAATGCTTGTTGTTTGTTTTTCTTACTAAGTAAAATTTTTCACGTCATGCGCCTATGTACTTCTTTATGCGCCTATTTTTTATGCGCCTGAATGATTTATGCGCCTCTACTTGTATATGCGCTTAAATCATTCTGCGCCTAAAAACCTTATGCGCCTAACTTCGTACTTAGTCAAATTTCGTTGTTTTAATTTTTCCTTAGTATTCACATAGAACCATATTATGCGCCTTGTAACTCTATGCGCCTTCAATATTTTATGCGCCTAATTCAATCATGCGCCTTGATTCTCTATAATTTTGTGCGCCTGTTTCAATTATGCGCCTATATATTTCATGCGCCTATGTTACTTTGATCATTTTATGTTTCTATGCGCCTATATCACTTCTAACATCAATCATTTTTTTCAGGACCTTGCAAATTTCAAACTTGAAGAAACTCTTGATCTATTGGAGTTATCTGGTGAAGTGATGGGAAGAGAAATAATAGAGACTCTGCGCGTCGCTGGTCTGCTCCCTTTATTCACCATGGACCAAGATTTCTTCTCTGCGCTCCTCGTGGATGAGTTCTTCTCCACTGCTGTTCTAGTGAAATTGACGTAAATGGGCGCACTCACTACCGGATTGAGGCGCGCGTTCAAAATGTTGACGTCCATATTTCATCATCTGTGATTCGACACTTGCTCGGTTTTCCATCTACCGGTGAAGATCGCATTATTGGGCGCCCGATGACTTACTCAATTGATGATCAGAACAAGATGGCTGCCTCACTTCTAAATATTCCCACGCTTCAAAACAATATCAAAAACACCGAAATTCGAGATGGTGGAGAACTCTTGACTCACATCGCTCACTTGGTGGGAACTTCAATAGTGTTCAAAACTGGGAACGTAAACCGATTCACGGTTGAACAATGGGAATACACAGCTGCTATCATGGCCAAGGAGAAGCTTCACTGGCCTCATATTCTGTTCAAGACTCTGCGTGAGCAAATTGATAAATTTGTGAAGAACAAAAGTGATGGAAAGACCCGATTCCGCTCACACTGCCTTATTCTCACAAAACTTTTTCTAACTTACCCTGAGTTAGTTAAGTTTTTGAATGAGAATCCGGAGTACAAGATCAACGATGTTCCAATGTTTGGTAAAGCTAGTTTGGACCTCAAGAAGCGCAGGAAGAAGCCCACAAAGCGCGCAAAAGGAATCCAAATCAAGACTGTTGAAGGCTTAGTAGATGAAGACACAGAGTCCGATGATGCGCCAGTCCTTAAAAGCGCACCATTATTAAAGAGCGCAGTAAAAGCAAGCGCTAGACAAAGCGCAGATCCAGTGCCAGGCGCAGATAAAAGCAAAGGCAAACGGGTAGTTGATGACCCTACTCCTGCGCCTGTCAAACGCACTAGATTTGAAACTGATGATGAGCGAGATCTGAGGCTAGCGCAGGAAGCCAGCAGGCTTGAGGCTCAACGAAAAAGAGATGAAGACTTTCTAGCCAAACAAGCTGCTGAGTCTGAAAAGTTAGAGCGCATGAAAGGCGCCGGATCAAGCGCAGATATTAAGAAAGGGCCTTCTGTTTCCGCGCCTTCCCAGCGCGCTCCTTCTCAACGCGCCCCCACTCCTCGTGCGCCCTCATTCAAATTTCAACCTTCCAATATGTCAAGGGTACAACTCCTCTCTGATTTCTTCGGCGATGACATTTCAGACATTGAGGAACCCGTTCAGGGGGAGCAAGAGACCATCCCTCAGCGCACTCCTTCTCCAGTTGCGCCTCCACCTGGACCAGCTCCGATCTCAACAGAAACTTTTGATGTTGAAACAGTTGTTGTTGAAACTGTTGAAATTGAAACTGAAGATGAATTTGAGTCTCCTACTCATTCACCTCCTCCTGCGCCTCCATCTCCTTCTGCGCCCCTTCAAGATTCTGCGCCCCTTCAAGATGATGCGCCACTCTCTACCCCTGCGCCTCCTCCGTCTGCTCCTGATTTGAGCGAGGTACTTTCCATTCTTCATTCTTTACAGCAGGGGCAAGCCAATTTAGAGCAAGGACAGGCGCATATAAAATCTCAATTTGAGCTTCTTACTTCCTTACTCACTGATCAATCTGAAGAGATTGCTGCCATTAAGGGGGAGATGAACTCTCTCAAGGCCAAACTTTCTGCTCCTTCTCCTCCTCCGGCGCAGACTCAGGTTCAAGCTCATACTGACCAGGCGCAAACCACCGCTTCTGCGCCTACGTTCATACCTCAATCTGCTGCGTCTCAATCAAATATGAATGTGCTTGTATCTAAGTTGGATGTCCTGAAAGAGTTGGTCGTCACTCATTTCACTGCTGCTCACTCAAGCTCTGACAGACGCGCTGAACATATTTCTTCAGATATTATCACGGCTCAAAATGCCATTGAAGCTCACATTCAAATCTTGGAAGAAAACATTTCACAGCAGCAGCAAATCACTCAGCGTTCCATTGATGAATACCAAAACATCAATGTGAATCACTTGAGTTATATTAGAGACGGTATTACTGCTACTCACTCCAGTGTCACGGACACTCAAGGGTTAGCGAACCGTAGTCATCAGCTCGCAAAGCAAATTCAGCGTTCTGTTTCAGAGATCGTTGAAGGATTGAAGGAAGATGATGCGCCTCCCAACCCTTAGCTTCTATTATTTTTTTTGTAAATTTTTAGAACCTTTTGTAATAGAACAATCTCTTTTGTGATAGTGATTTTGTGCTTACTTGTTTTAGCACCTTTTGTTTTTGTTCTATTCAAAACTTGTAACTTGTAACTCTTACACCCCAAGTTTTAATGAGAACAATGCATCACTTATTATCAAACCTTGTTCACTCAAACTCCTTGTTTGTAGAACAATGAATATTGTTTAAATCCATATGCATCATATTGAATTGTTTCATACTTTCATGCATTAAGTTTAAACTTGGTTTAAACACATTTTCAAAACTAAAATTCATATATCATCTTGAATGTGTTAAACTGTTGTTTTATCTTTCCATATGTAACTCTTTATTCTTATTGGAATAGATTAGGAATCTATATTTTGGACCAGTGTGTACATTAACTTGAGACATGAATTACCAATTTCATTCATTTGGACATGTTTTTATCAAGTATAATGTTTGTCCTTGATATAGTAGGTAATGGCATCAATCAAATAGGGGGAGATTGTTGGGTATGCCCACATATATCTCAGTTTTAATGTATTAGGATTTATTAGATTTGATTGATCCATCACCTAAGTTTTATTTCATGAACTTTAGACCCACATGTAAAAAGTATTTATACTTCATTTTTTAGGTTGTCCATTGTTATAGAATAGGCTTAGAAATAGGGCAAGAAGATCAAGTTTCAAGAAAAATCACTCAGTGAGTTTGAGCCGCGCTTATGCGCCTCCACGCGCCACGCGCCACGCGCCTTCCACTTTCGCGCCATGCGCCATTTAGAGCGCGCGCATAAGGATTTCTTCATAAGATATGTTACGCGCCTATGCGCCCCTTGATTTAAGCGCACGCTTACTGTGCGCCTATTGGCTCAATGCGCCTCTTGGCTCAAACGCGCCTCAAAGTATTTTTTCAACACTCAGTGATTTATTGAAGACTCGAAGACTTGAAGAGAATTCAAATTACGCCAATGATCCAACGGTGGTTAAAAGATGCATATGCGCCTAATCTGTTGACACGCGTCCATAACGGTCACTTTTATGTTGAGTGTCAAAATGGCCATAATATATGCATGCTCCAATCAACAAGCGACAGCTCATCTTATCCACAAGGATTTCCAACGGCTAGTTTTTTGAAGTTCACTATAAATACCCCATAACTTCAACATTTTGAAGTTGCTGAGTTTTGCTAAGAATTTCAAGAATTTCTCTCTCAAAGCATTTGTTGAAGATTTGAAGATTGCCTTCGTTTTTCCAGATTTCTCAAGAACATCTTCATACCTTCATCCTTAGCCCAGATCTTCAAGCCTTAACACTTTAGTTTCTTGTGCTCTCCATCTCAAAGATCTAAAGAGCCTTGATACTAAGAACACACACGCACCTCTTTAAGATTAATCATTTAGATTCATCTTTTAGAGATACACCGGTTATTGTTTTGGATTTGTTCTTTCATAGTAATAGATCTTGAGTTAGTGTATAAGCTCAAACATTGTAATTTGTAACACTCACTCATTATATAAGATCTCGATTAGAAATCCAAGACTAACCATCTTGGTAGAGGACGTAGATCTTTCATTGATCGAACATCTCCAAATAGCTTGTGTTATTATCTTGTCATTTCTTTCAAGTTATTATTTTCACTCACTATTTGCTTGTTTACTCATTGTAGATTGATTGAATTGAATTGTGTTATGTTGTTATATCATTTGCCTTAGTTCCTTATTTCACTCACTTTGAGCCAAAATACTTAGTGTGTGTGTTGCGCTCCCTTTATCACTTTGCGCCTATTTTCATTACTAAATTCCGCTGTGCATTTCACTCACTCACTTAGGCGCATTTCATAACGCTTACTTGATAAAGTGCGCATTCGCAATTGAGTTTTTCAAGGGTACGAAAAGAATTTTAAAACAGCTATTCACCCCCCCCCTCTAGCTATTTTTCATACCCTTGTTGCCCTTTGGGACCAACAATGTTCTATGCGGATAAACGAACTTCGTTAAGTTATATCAATTGGGTAATCATGATTGCCTGCTAGGGTCCGCTTATGATTTATGAGAACAAATGTGTTTGGACTCATTACCAACTTGATATAATCCTATGGAGTCACACACAATAGAACGAATTGTTAGAAAGGCAAAAGACTGATTTATGTCTTGCACGATCGTGCCAGATAAAGAGCACGACCGTGCCGATTATAAAGCACGACCGTGCCAATAATAATCATCTTGGGAATGTCCGTGCGCACCAATTGGCGTGATCGTGCCAGTTTTAGGGCACGACCGTGCCAAAGGTGCCTGGGCTGATTTGTTGTGTTTAATTGAGTGACGGGATTTATGTCTTCTAGGTCATTAAGGGCTCGTTTGGTTGCTAGATAAGGATAAGGGGTATTATTAGTAAGGAGATAATTAATCTCCTCCTTATTATCATAGGTACTAATTATCTTTGATTTAGTTGTAATTTTGCGTTTGGTATGATCAGGATAATAAAGCTTTAATCCCCTCTTTACTTAATTTGGTGTTTAGTTAGAAATAATTTAATGTTGTATTATTATTAATTTTCCAACATTACCCTTTGCCTATCATAATCATATTATGATTGCTCAACTATATTTGGATTTAATTTTTTCCTAAACTTCACACAATTCATACATATAAATACTTCCTCCGTCTTAAAATAAATGTCCAAAAAAAAAAAAAAAACTTCGCTCTTGATTGATCAAAAACAACAATATACATTTTATTTTGAACATTTGTTTTGGGACGGAAGTGGTAGCGAACGAAAAATTCAACTTTATATTTACTGACATAAGCGTAAATTAAAAAACTACACTGACCAACTGACGTAAAGAATTATGATATAACAACTAAAAATTCTTGTGTAAACAACTAACTAAACTAATTAACTTCAACATTCACTCATTAACCTTCTTGATCCTGTGCAAATGTTCTTCATGATGGTAAGGGTGATGAAATATTTTTATCAACATTTCATAACATGGAAGCGAAATATCCCCAAATCTTCTATGAATTGGTAGAATATTATTACACAACTCCTCGGACCTTGCAACAATCTTTGACATAGTTGAATCCCACTCAAATCCGTCATGTGAGAGGATATGATTGATGTGAAAAATTTTCATTTTCCAATTCTTTATCTTGTTCTCAATATCATGTTCGGTAATGTTACTTGTTGATCCCAATTCTCCGTTTAATATAGGCACTATAGAACGAGCAATGCTTGGTCTAAACAAACTGACCATTATGGGTGCAGTCGACGTCCAACCTTTCTAGCAGAGCATTCAAAAGTGTCATTTCCATTTCTCCACTCCACTTGAGTCTTCGCTTATTGAATCCTTTCATAACTACGATAATATAAACCACACCATTCTTTGCGAAATTAAAAAAATATATATATATAAATCTGGAAAAGAAAAGAAGTAGATCATTTAGTTCATAAACAATAATTAAGAGTAAGAACATAGATTCCTTTTTTGGTTCATCATCCCAACACCACATGGACAATTCTCATTCTTAAAATGACTTAACATAGATTCCTTTCATTTAAAATCGAGCAATTCCAAAAAGCGAAATTAACCAATTATAGTGCTAGCTACTCCTCCCGAAATGAATACTACATCCATCCCAAAATGATTTTAACACTTTTTTTACCATTACTCAAAGTTCCTTCATAGTAACGACCAAAAAATGTGAAGATCATTTTGGGACGGAGGGAATATTAAGAAAAATAAAATTTGATTTTGATTAGGAGAATTTTTTTAATTAGTTTTGCCATTCATATATGATATATCCATCTAATCTTAAAAATCACCAAAAAAAGAAAAAGAAAAAAGAAACAGTAGTCACTTGAGCCTTATGTCAAACACCTAGTAGGCAACTATTTCATCCCTAAATTAATGGCCCATCTTGTGAACAAGAAGCCCCAAATACAATCGTGTGAATTGATAATGAAGAATAGAAGTCAAAGAATCATAATACAGAAGAAATAACGAGCAGCAAACAGAACCAAAAAAAAAAAACTATTTGAGCTTGATTTGGATTGTGAAAACAGAATTGAAAGATAAGATGATGAAGATGAAGAACATACCTTTTGGTTGCAAACCACTAGAGCAAGGAATGAATGACGCTAGGGTTTCAATCGGAGGCTTTTTATTTCAGCAGAAAGGGGTACTTTTGTGAAGAAAAGATTTACTCCAGCGAGATCTAAGGCGGGTAATATCAATACCACCCCATAGATCGGGATATTTAGGAGAGGGATTACGCCATAATCCAGTGATTCCGTATTATTAGTAACCGCGTGCAATTTCCTACCAAACGTGGGCGGAGCTTGTCTTAATAATCCGTTTCCATCTATCCTGAGTTAAGACGCGCAACCAAACGCGCTCTAAGGGTTAATGACTAGGGACTATAAATACATCTTTTGACCAGCCATTAAACTAATGCAACACATTATGTTTGAAAAACATAATTCTTGATCTAAGATTGAGAATCAAAGATCAAGAAATCATAATATTCATATAGCCTTTTGATAGAAATAGTTTCTATGGGATCTAGCAGTCCAGATCTAGAATCGTTCTAGATATTCGTTCGCGTATGGATACACATAGAGGATGCTTGCTTTAGCATCTCAAGTTCGTGTTCCTGTGATCGTGATCCGAAGAACGAGAAGAACGAGGAGATCAAATCTAAAGCTTGAAGACTTGAAGACTTGAAGATTTGAAGATCCAAGATTTTAAACGCACAACAACGGTTAGTATTCTAAATTCATTTTCTTATTAATTTAATCATCATGGATGGATCTTGGGCCTTAGGGTTTTGTTGATTTTTCTATTGCCGCTTCCGCTGCGCAAGGACCCTCAAAACCCAACAGTGGTATCAGAGCCATGTTCATGTATGGTTATTTTAATATTATCATATTAAATATATGATTTGATTATATGATTTAGCATGATGTGAATTTAGAATAAGGATTTATGTGAATTTTTTGGTGAAACAATTATATATATGATATAGTATGATTATGAACAAGGTTTTCAAGATGCATGATTAATATGATTAATCTATTTATCGTATCATCAATCTATTTAATATGATTATTGAATTGATGATTCTTGATCTTGAAGAACAAATTATTTGTTCTTAGGGTTTGATGTTTATGATAATCTGATTATCATAAATAGTTGAATCATTAAAGGATCAAGATTTGATAAATTGTGTTCGTGTAGTTCGCGTGCAATACACGTTTTCGTGCAGAATTTTCATCCAGAATTTTCGTGCAGTTCGCGTGCAATGCACGAATTCGTGCAGATTTTTCATACAGTTCGCGTGCAGTGCAGATTTCTGAATTCGTGTTTTTCAGACTTGGAGATGCAATGTAGAATACGTATTGTTCATGGAATTGGATTCTATGAAGTAATGTATTCTTAATAGAGTTAGACTCTATGAAAAATTCATTATTCAATTTGTATTATACCTAGAGTAGGACTCAATGAAAATCTCAAATTCATAATTATATTCGCATAGTATCCGTTCATTAATTAATTGGATTAATTATACCTTTGTTATGCGTGTTGCTATATGAAAAGAACCTTCTTGAAAATTTTAAGTCATGTGCCAACCCATGATAGACACTTGGTGTAGATACCCCGGGAGAGCCCACTACTTGGCTAGAGCGGTGGAAGGATCCTAGGATGTCTAATTGGTTTTAATTTGTGTTAGAGTTGCCACCTATGTTTTTAAACGGAACATAAGAAAAACCTAAAATTTAGCCTATGTTTTGATACGAAATCAGAGATTCTTGTTATGAGGTTCGGGGGTTAGGTTACGAGATGGGAAGTACTTAAACACCCATCTCGCCCAACTAATGTTGGTCTTGCTTGTTCATAGTCTACATAAAAGAGTGTTCTTCCTATTCTTTGATAATGATAAAAAAGGGGGGGGGGGTTAAAAGGGGTGTTTTGAATGTGGGGAGATAACTCCTTGACCGACTTCAATAGAATGAAGTGATCTTTGGTGTCATGTCCCAAAATGGTTTGGGTGATTGCACATTTGATAAAATAGAAGAAGAATAGAAGAGATGAAGTAGAGAGAAAGGAGGAAGTTGGTGTTTACAAGCTTCAAATAACTTCAAATACTTCTTGGAGAATTCCTTGGAAAATGCCTTGAAAGTATTTTGATTAGAGTTTCTTAAATCATAAAAGTCCTCTCCCTTGGTAGAGTTTTCTTATGTTGGAAAAAGGTCCCTTTGAAAGGTTGGACAAGAGGGGTTTTTATAGTTGAAAACAATATGTTTTTGGTGCCAAAACGAAGTCACAAAGAAATTTTTCCCGGGTAAAATCATGTAAAATGAGCAAGGGAGGGATTCTTGGAGAAAATCTGTAACTAACGCCCAGATGCGCGCGCCTCCTGCCTTGGTGGCGGGATGCGCGCGCTTCTGGCCCCTAAGGGCGGAGGCGCGCGACTTTGAAATGGCTTTTCTGATAGAATTGACTAGAAAGTCGGCACTGTTATTCAGTTTAGTCCATAGACTTAACGGAGTCAGTCAGGAACTTAACGATAGTAACATAAACTAACGGAAAACACATAAAATAGGAAGAAACACAAAATCAAATGTGCAATCGGGGTGAACGGTCCAAGGCGGGCTGTCTACACTTGAGATTACATGAGTAGTTTTGTGTGGGTTACGCCAAAGCGTAGGTGCATTGATTCTATCCTTGTATGAACAAGATGAGTGTAGTAAGAGTGGTTCCTATGAGTTTATCATGGTTTAACTTAATTAGGCTATCAAAAGATAAAGTTTTGGGCCTAAAGCACAAGGTAAGATTAAAACATGTTTGACATAAGATGTCTACTTAAAATCTCATAAAAGATCTAAGAGTCACATATGATGTGATTGATAAGAGTTATCTACCTAATTAATTTAATTTTTAGCAGTATCGCCAAATCGAACTTAAAATTAAATTAAAGTTGGATCTTAGCCTACATAAATTATATTATACAATTGTTGTATATGAAGGTTATATAATTTAGTGAGAGTATTTATGAAATACAACTATTTATCTTTTAATTGATTGGTATGAAATATAGGTATATATTTATTTGCATATTTGTGTAGAATATTATCTAATCTTTAATTATATTTGTTGCTACGATCTGTTCTTGAAAGGACAAAGTTAAAGGAGAATGAAATTTATTTCTTTGATATGATCATGAGCTTAAAAATTGTTCTAAAGCAAGAATGAAAACAATACATTCTTAATAATCCTAAGTAACCTAAATTGCAATATTAATTTGATTAATATGTTCCGTAGGATCATCAAAATTTAATTTGATTAACTTGTTGATGATTTTAGATTCATGAATAGATTGCTTATTTTTGGTTTTGACGATCATGATGATTTGATCAGCATGAACACCAAATCCTAATTGAATCAAGGAAAGCGATTTTAAGGTAAAATTTGGAAATTGAAAATATATTTTTCTGTGGTGCACGGTCGAGCGGGTCCTAAGACTCGGCCGAGCAGGTGTTGTTCAGAATTTGAATCTGAAGTTGAATCAAGTTTCAGATGGTTGGTTTTTGAAACCGTGTTTCTTGAAAAGTGATGTCAATTCAGAATTCAGAAAACTGAAATCAGAATCCTGGATTGTTCTTGATTGCTGAAATCAGTTAAATTGATGAGACATGGAATTTAGAAACAGACTATAGATCCATACGGAAATGTGGATGCCTTTTGGCTTAGTTTCGGCCGTACAGTTTGTGCTCTAGATTTCTGAACATTAGTATCGAGAGATGATGATCTAAGTCAAAAATTTGATTTTTCACTTCAAGAATTTCTAAAAGGTAAGAAGGATTAAAACATAAAGGTAAGAAAAATCTTGTCAAACCTAAAGGAAATAATTATGGCTAAAATTATAACTCTAAATAATGAAATTTGGTAACATGGCAATTAGATTGACCATTTAAAATTGCAATCAAAATTCTGGATGATCAAAGAAAGTGAATGGTAGTGAGACTACCACTTCTGACATTTATTTTATAAGTTTAATCTTTTTATTTTTAATTATTGGGTATTGGATACCGGATATGGATCCCACATTTATATAAATGTGCAACAATTAATAAACAGAAAGACTACTTATGAAAAGTAAAGTTAATCTATGAATGGTAATGATGCAAGAGTTGCAACATTGTTCGTAGAACACTTATGAAGTGACTTTACTCATTAAAATAAAAATATTATTCTGTTATAAGATAATGAAGGATATTTATTTCTTATTTAGAATAAGAATGTGCTTTATTTATTATGATTTACTTTATTGTAGTATTAAATCATATAAATAAATCTAATATCCTAAATCTTGAAGAACAAAATAATATATAAGGCTATAACATAAATAATTAAATTCTTAAGGCATTATTGTTTTGATCAAATAAATGAGAAACGCATATCTAAAATTCTATGAGACGGAGTTTTAAAGTCATATGATTTTGAATCATATGATATATGCAAATCTTATTTACTTGGACCAAGACATCTTTTACTAGGAGTAGTAAAAGGGCTAGTAACTTTTTAGACCTAATACATGTTGATGTATATGGTGCACTAAGTGGCAATGCTAAATGAGGATTTTTGTACTACTTGGTAAAACTATTCAAAGATTCCGATTTGATCGAGATGATGAATAATCGAACCAAGAATTTGACAATCATCTTTAAGGTTGTAAAATTGTTTGACAATTAACTCCATAAAGAACACCATTTCGAATGATGTGTCTAAATGGAGGAATAGAACCTTATTGGATACGGTTCATTAGATGATAAAGTCAAATTGATCTTCCATTATTTACATTGGATTATACATTGGAAACTGCTATAATCACACTAATTTGAAGTTTCATCAAAATAGGTTCAAATGTACCATATGTGATATGGAATGAAAGAAAAATTGGTTTATCTTTCATGAAGATTTGAGATGGTGAAACTTTTGCGAAAAGAATTGTCTATGACAAGCTCACACTTAAATCTAATAAATGTATTTTCATGGGATATCCTAAGGAAACTTGAGGATATTATTTTACCTATAAGAAACAATTGTCTATTGCTTATAATGGTACTTTTCTAGATAAATTGTTTATCTCTAAAAAAACCAGTGGGAGTAAAATATATCTCGAATGGTTCGAGACCTAGATAATAACATAGAACCTTAGATGGAAGTTGAACAAACTTTCGCAATTCGTTCAAGTTACACAAGTTACTTGTATATATGATAGGATACAATCTATAACAAGAAATATTGAATTTCTCAAAATAGAATGTATTGAGGTAAAGTTCATTGAGAATAACATATGTACCACCTATCAAAATGCAATGTCCGCTCCATATTAGATTAATGGTTTGAAGTCATAAAATCTAAAAGGCAATTCATGTATAATAATCAAGTTTGGAACTTGATCATTCTAACCTAAGGTGTAAAAACCAAAAGATGAAATTAAGTTTTCATTGAAAAAACTAACATGGGTAGCAAAGAACATACTAATTAAGCAAGACTAAATGTGAATGGTTGACTCATATTTCAACTATGATAAAACTTTCTCACTCGTAGTCATGCTTTAAGATATTAGAACTCTCGTTATCATATCTTTATATTTGGAATATGAAATTTGACAAATGGATGTCAAAACAGTGTTCCTTAACGGGAAATCAATTTAGGATGTAGTGGATACAACCTAAAGGTTTTGTTAATCCAGAAAATTCTAATAAAGTATGTGAGTTGCGAAAATCCATGTGATGGATTGAAGCAATCTTTTTGGAGTTGAAACAATCGTTTTGATGAAGAGTTCAAATCGTTTGAAATTCATCAAAGATGATACTTGTGTATGCTAGAAAATTAGTGGGATCATGGTCTTATTCCTAGTCTTATATAATTGGTTAACATATATTTCATTTGAAAGGGTTTCTTAATGAAAAGGACTTAGGAAGAAGCCGCTTACATCCTTGAAATTAATATCTATTGATATAGATCTAGGAAGTTGATTGGGTTGTGTCAAAGTACTTATAAAGACAAAGTACTGAATTGTTCAGTATGCAAGACTCTTGAAGAAGAACTTGCAAAGTTGTCTAATGACAATGTTCTTGGCAAGACTTAGTCTTATTGGAAGACTAATGAGCAAGAATACATGATTAGGATCCCATATGCTTCTGCAATTGAATCCATCATATTTTGCGCGCGAGGTTTTGCTTCGAGGCACGTTTCCGTCCTTCGATTTACCTTTTTGTTGTTTGAGAGTCGCCACCATGTTATTGTCGGAACACGGACCGAGATGTCTGGATTCGGGGGCTAAGTTATGAATTGGGAAGGTCAAGGAGCACCCAATTCACCAAATCTAGGATTGGTCTTGCTAAGAAATCATCATCATCGTTTCAAAATCATGCATTCGTGTACCAAAAGATAAAAAGCAAACAAATAAATAATTACTTATTTATTTGGGATGTCGGATCATGTGCTTAGAGACCATCTCCATGGATTGGAGAGGCTCTAGGCTGATCCTTTAATGGAATCACACTACTTCAAAGCAAAGAAGGAGATGAGAAAATAAAAAGCAAAGATTTTACCTAAGCGTTTTCTTCAAGAATCTTATGGATGGCCTTGACTAAGGCCTTGATCTTCCAAATTTCGTGGGTATCAGAGAGGGGCTGATTATGAGAGCTTCTTTTTATCATATTTGGAGTGGTTGTTTGGTGAATATAGAGTCTACTCTTTTTCTGGTTCAAGAACCTTATATTTATAGGTGTTTTTTACCTAGGGTTTTGGCCAAGAAGGTAAGTTGAGGTGGGAATCCAAGACTTAATTCTCACAGAGGTATTTTTGGACTCTAGGATCGTCCATTAGGTTTTCCCGGATTGCATGAGTGTTTGCCAATAAAAGGGGTTAAGATCAACAAGGAAACTGACCAAAACCCCGAGTGTCAAGGGGGATGTCTTGTACGAGACAGCAATGTCTCGTACGAGGCATCTCAGTGCTGGAATCACTTTTTTTCCCTCTGAAGCAGTTGTAATGTTCATTTTGGCCCCTGACTAACAGAGTCAGTCAGAAACTTAACGAAATATGTCCAACTTAACTAGTTTTGACCCAAATCAAAGGCAAGACACAGAAGTAGTGTGATTATAAATGAATGTCCAAAATGGGGTGTCTATAGAGCCCCTCGGCGACGATACATATAGATGAAGTACCGTCGTCGATAGAAAAGATGCCATTTTAAACTAGGGGTATGGTCGTGCTAAAAAGCTGCCTACATATTCCTCGGAAGGAAATCAGACCAAATGTAGTTCGACTCTGAAAACACACAAAAACTGAGGTTTAAGGTATTTTGAAAATCATTTTTGAAAACAATACTTGCGATAAGTAAAGCTTAGAGTTTAGAGAGTACCCATACTGAGGAATCAATAGCCTTGACCCAATTCTGAATATACTCCTTTTTGCTGATGATGAACCATCTCCAGTTGCAATCCATATTGAGGAAATCAATCTCTTTGACTCCAATTCTGAACATGCCCTGTTGTTGATGACGAACCGTCTTCGATTTTGGAGACACCAGTTACCCGGACCTTACTTCTCCTTCCCAATGAGTTTGTCGCTTACGTTGGAAAATATGAATCCTATGTTATTAACGTACGTCTTGATAACAATTATCGGACTCTGGGTTTGGAGACGCCAATTACTCGGGCCTCGCTTCTCCTTCTAAACGAGACTGCCTTTCCGCCAGAAAAGTGAATTCTATGCCATTAACTTACGTCTTGATGACAATTATGGGACTCTAAATGGTGGGGATCCTATGTTGTTAACTTACGTCTTGACAACACTCGTGGGATACCTGAATGTGGCGACGCCAATTACTCGGACCTTGCTTCCCCTTTCAACGAGACTGCCTTTCTGTTGAAAATGTGAATCCTATGCCATTAACTTACGTCTTGATGACAATTATGGGATTCTAAATGGTGGGATCCTGTGTTGTTAACTTACGTCTCAACAACAGTCGTGGGATACCCGGCTGTAAATCATGTGCCATTAGCTTACACTTGATGACAGTCGTGGGATTCAGAGTTTGCTGATGCATATTCTTGTTGCTCACCCATGATCTTGGATGCGCGGTGAGGATAAATTCGTACTGAGAAACAACTTTGCTTGTTCCAATTCTGAAAATATCCATTTGTTGACGACTCAATGTTTCATCTTGAACCGGGTTCAGATTTTTCTGGGGATACCTCGTACGAGGGAACGATGTCTCGTACGAGGCTTCTCTGTTTTTGCGCAGAACAGAGGCATTTTAGGCGCTGGAGGAAGTAATTTTCAAATCACTTTTCCTATTCCATTCTCGGAGAGCTTGACCCTAGGTGATTTTCTCACTAAAAAATCTCCAATTTCACCAAGTTTTAGTGATTCCCGACCCTCGCAAATGGCCGGTGTGCATCGTTCGCATAAGGAACACCTCTTCGGTAGACATATGAAGGGTAAAGTGTGGGCGACGGATGAGTTGTACCCGTTCCTGGAGGACCACGTTTCTCACGCCGTTCGGACCAGGCGGGTAAGGATCTCTTCCTTTGATGAGTTTCCATGCCAATTTCATTGTTGCATGTTCTCAATCATTTAGTGTTCTAGCAATTCGACTTTTGTCAATTTTCGCATAGAATTATTGCTGCTAGGGTTTATCATGCATGCTTGATCTTTGATAGAAATTTCACCCTCGTTAGTGGTATAAAAATCGTTGTAGTATGGTAGTACATGATTTAAACTGTCGTTTCAGGCGATTCTGCGACTTTTCAGGTAAAATGCTTAAATGAGGATTTTACTAATTTTTTGACATTTGTCTCTTTTGTCTCTGTTGTCCACAGTCATTCAGGGTGATCAACAACTGTAGAGGCAGCGTACGAGCGGTCACTGAGAGATGGGAAACTCTCAATGGCGAGATGAGGAGAGAAGAGATCGAGAATCTCGGATTGAAACCCTTCTTTGAAGGCCTTGTCGGTGAGAGGAGGAGGAACGTGCACTTGCTCCAGGCCATCCGGGAGCGTTGGTGGCATAGTACTCACACCATGCACATGCGATGGGGGGAGGTTACCATGACCCTACTTATTTCCATGCCATTATGGGCTTCCTATCTTCGGTGAGCCACTTAAGGTAGATGCGGGACTTTACCCCTAGTAGGGAAGATATAATCATTTTCTGGGTTTTCTTGCGTACCCTAGGCAAGGGTGTTCCTCTGAAGGCCTTGAGAGACAAGGTCGATGCCTATGTTGTGGTTAATGCTGGTCAAATGCATTTGACTGGTACCTGAATTGCAGCTGTGCGTGGCTTTCTATGGTGGGCCTTCTCTAAGACGCTGTTTGCCAATCATGCGTCGACTGCTTTGTTTACCTTCTGAGTGTGTTGAGGGACATGCAGCATGTTCCTGATGCTAGTTGGGGTTCTGCTAGCTTGTCCCACTGCTATGTGGCTATGGATGAGAGTTCGCGGGATAGGGGCGAACGCTGGCTTGGCGGCTACAGTCATGCCTAGGAGGTATAATACTTATTTTTTTCTATATTCCTCCTTTATTTCAGCCCCATTTTATTTTATTAGCATTCCTCTTCTGAGCTATTTGTATATTGACCCCTTTTTATTATTCTCCCATTTTGCAGGCCTGGGGATACGCCATGTTTGGTCTCTTCACTTTCAACCTTCGAGACAATACTGTTACGTTCCCAGATACTCTGAGATGGCGCCGGGATAACAGGGATACCCGTGATGAGCAGGCTAAGGGGGCTGATATGATGATGGAGCCCATGAGGCTGTATTTTGACAGATCGGAGGTCGTCCCCGAGTCTGCTGTCGCTTTCTTTCCATGGCGGAGTTTAGGTATGATCATGTTCACTGGGTTTTTCGGCATGAGGCTGTTGATGATTGGCCTGGTGGGGGATGCTTCTACTTAGGAGAGAGAGTCTCTCGCCAGCAAGGTGGTGGCAGACTCGACGTCATCGTCCCTTTGGACCTGCCGGCCCATATGCTTAATTCTTATGCCATTGCAGAGGATGAGAGAGGGGACCTCATTATTGGTCAGGATGCCTTTGACCTTATGTCCTTCGAGGCTGATTACCAGGACTTTCTTGCTCATCTCATGCCTCAGTTGATCATAGAGGGTGATCAGGCTCAGGCCCAGGAGTGTCCACATCCCTTTTCGTCCACAGCTTGGACCAGCTTCTTTTCCGACAGCGTGGCTGATGGAGTAGAGAGTACCGAGGATCTTCCTGCACAGTACGACATGCCTGAGGAAATTCTACCTCCTGCCGACACGACTATGGTATGATTTATGACCCTTCTTCCATCATTTCCATCATTTTACCAATTCATATCTCTGTTTATCATTTATTTGAGGATTTTGATATCTCCGTTTGTTTCTTCTCAACAGGTGCCCATTGCTGAGTATAGAGAGGTCGCGGGACGGCTTGCCTAATTCATGGCCTATGCCAAGTGGGTGAAAAGAGAGACAGCAGGGCTGCTCGGACTGTTGGCCTCAGCAGACAGCGGATCTAGCTTCTTGCGGGAAGAGGCTTGGACTGACGGATGATAGTGCGGTGATGGCAACACGTCTTAGATAGGATTCCCCATTCTTCCCTTTTGTTGATGATGTATTTATTGCCTCGGTGTAGGCGAAGACAATTTTTTTTCTTTCTTTGGCTTTGTACCTATGCAACAATTATTTCCTAACTCTAGCACACAATACATTAGTTAATTTTAGTTTATTTCTGACGGTGTAAATGTATTGACATGTATGTCTGTTGGTCAATCGAGGGATAATTTTATGAGATGGATTTGCGTTGGGGCCATTTATATGTGATGTATGAACTATTTCGGTGTGGATTTCTGAGGTGATTGATGGCTCGTACGAGACATCAATGTCTCGTACGAGCCATCCTCTGAATCTGCGGCTGTTCTCCTTTTTCCTTGAGGATTTGGTGTCCAAACTTGTATATAAACGCCTCTAGTCCGTCTCTAGAATACCACGCAGCCTTAAATTAGTTCTGAGAACCTTTCTTTTGGAGTAGAATTCTCAACCTTTTGCTCCCAATGGCCCTAAGTAAAGTAAATCCGTCCCTTCATCAATAATTGTTGATGAGTTCTCTTTGGACTTAGAGTTTAGTGGAACTTTACAAGAAAATAACTTAGCAACGTTCTTTCGCTCGTTCAACAAACCTCGTCAAGAGAGATTCGTGGATATGTTCGGGTTTAAGATTCTTTTCACCTTGAAGAACCTAAAACCGGATTGGGATCTTTTAAAGGGAGTTACACGCTTTGGGGATCCATCAAATCATCTCTTCAACTTTTCACTTAATGAGGTGGTTCCTACTGTAGAGGAGATGGCGGCTATCTTGGATATGCCGTGACTGGGGTGATTGCGGTTCCTAATTGCAACAAGGCATCGGCGGAGTCTCTTAGGGACTTATTGAGAGCATTGGCCTTCTTGAGGCTCAGAGTTATGTTCACAACCGCTATGTCGATCTCCACGCTTTGCCTAGGAGATTAAAAGGTCGGGTGACTCGCGGTCATGGTGTGGATTCCCAGTGTTTCCTCTTGGCATTGTGCTTATTTCGAAGCGTGCTTTTCATGAGCAAGTGTGGCATGGTGGACACAGAGCTCATGGACATCGTTCTGCAAGCTAGAGGACGGGCCTTCAACATAATCTCTCTTATCTTGGGGGAGACCCTTCATGGTCTTGATGAGTTACACCGAACCGGCTCTATGACTCCGGGAAGTCAATTATTGTTGACCATTTGGCTCAGAGAACATTTCAAATTGTTGGACTCTCCTATTGAGTATTCACCTTATAATTTCCATAGGCGGAGACTGTTAGTGAAGGGTCTCAGCATTGAGGAGTGGGCTCATCTTTTTTCTAAAGCGGAGACCAATGACATCGCTTGGTGCCCATCCTTTTGGAAGGTGAGGAGGTTTGTCGCTAATACCCTTGGATACGACAGGGTCGTCCTTCCGGTTTGAGGGATTCTTCCTTCTATTTTACTCGGAGGGTCATGAGACAATTCGGTCAACAACAGGACACTTTCTCGTAAGGGGGACGGCCTCAAGACATTTCCTTCATGGACTCGGAGTTATCTATGAGCTTGGCTCGCGCTTGGGGGAAAGGCACCACTATGGATCGTTGGACGAATCATCATCATGATGGAGGAAGTATCTATTTGTCGGACAAGTATTTGGATTGGTTTCTCTCGGAACTCCGTCCCAATGTCGAGGGTATTGATGAGATCCGTCGCTCTCTGTTGGGGACCAATTCGAGCCTAGCTTGAGTTTGAGGAAGAAGGAAGCTAAGGAGGATCCTTCTAACGTCAGAGTAGATGCCATTCAAGATTTTCTGGATAGTGACTTTTACGAGAAGAGAGCGAACGGACTTCCCAGCAAATTTCAAGCTCTGGATAGGCCTCATGTGTTGCGAGACTAACTCCCTCGGTGTTCAGTCGACTTGATGTTCCTCCCGGTTTTGAGATACCTTGGTTCAAGAGGAAGAGGGATGACAAGGCGGATCGTGGTCAAGCCCCTACTAAGTTAAGGAAGAAATAGGTCCCTAGGAGTATCGAGAGATTGCCAAAGATAGACCTTTGTTTGGATTTTTAGTATTTTATTTATTTTATTTTGCAAGTTGGTATTCATGTTAGAAATTTTCTTATTTTTTTCTTGAAATGCATTCAATTAATAAGAAGATAAGATTTTGATTTTATTTATTGAATAGACCGGACCAAAAGGCTGCTTACGTTCTCCTTTTACATCAATTAAATAAGAAGCTCAGGTCATCGTAGTTCTTGTTTAAGAAAGAGAAAATATGTTCGCTGACTGACATGTCTCGCCCGAAACATAGGTGTCTCGCACGAGACTGTCCCTATTATTTTTTTTTTATTTTTTTAATGCACACCCTGATTTTTGCCTAGACCGCCCTTTCAGGTTTTCAATCTAGCAGGCTTCTTTTCTCGTGCTCCCTGCTCTAATTTTTGCCTAGGCCGCCCTTACGGGTTTTCAACTTAGAGAGCTTTCCTATTTTCTTTTGAAATAGGGGACGGACTCATGAATAGTATTTCTTCAGCTTGTCCATGTTGACGGGCTTTGGCAGTTGATCTCCGTCTAGGTCTGCGAGTTGTACCACTCCTCCAGAGAACACCTTGACTATATAGGGGCCTATCCTTCTTGGTCCCACTTTCCCATAGGATTGAATGGTCCAGGACGATGTTCACGTAGGACAAGGTCCCCTTCTTTGATGTTTCTGGACTTGACTTTCTTATTAAATGCTCGGGCCATTCTTCGTTGATACGCTTGGATATGCACGACGGCTCGAAGTCGTCGTTCATCTAGCAGGGCTAGTTTTTCATAACGGCTGTCTAACCATGCGACTTTGTTCACTTGGTTTCTAGGAGAACCTTAGTTATGGTACTTCTAGTTCGATTGGTAACACTGCTTCCATCCCATAGGCTAGGGCGTATGGAGTTTCACCGGTAGCGGTACGGATTGAAATACGGTAGCCCCAGAGTGCAAAAGGCAGCTTGTCGGGCCAATCTCTACCAGTCTTAGCCATTTTCTTAATGATGGTCTCAATTGTCTTGTTAGCAGCTTCGACTGCTCCATTGGTTTGTGGTCGGTATTGCGACGACTGATGTCTCTCTATCTTGTACTCTGCAAGTAGTTGGTCACATTCCTTCTCAAAGAGCATGCCGTATCTGATATCATCTCATGAGGTACCCATATCGGCATATGATGTTGGTCTTAATGAACTCGACACCTTCCTGGCATTCAGACTTTGTAGGATTGAGCCTCGATCCATTTAGTGAAGTAAACA
>JAOWBW010002997.1:0-44693 GCA_026119855.1 Campanula takesimana
CTACATCCCGTGCAAGTCCCATTTGTCAAGAACACCTTCGGTTTGGGGTATGAGCCTTCCAAAGAGACTTGAAACAAGAGCAAGCGATCAAGACGAAAAGCCCGAGCTCGTAAAAAGGCCGTCGTATGAAGTCCCTAATCTAAGGCCTTATCGCAAGACTGAATGTGTTATTTTGTCCGCCAAGGGGAGACGTTCCATACATGATCTTTCCCGAGCCGTGTGTTAACAATAAAGGTGTCAAAAAGCCTGGCCTCGAAATCTTCTCCGATTGTGAGGGTCCAGATATCCGAAAGAGACCACTCCCATGTCGCCCCGTGAATGGTGGGTGGAGGAAGATGACATAGAGTCTGGAGACAGAAATCACCGTGGGGGAAGAAACTGACAGATTTTCGCCTCCATGTTTGAAGAGCTCGCCATGATGAATAAATGCCAAGTTAATGCCATCCATGACACCGTCATCATGAACGAGATCTCTCAGTGAGATTCCCGCCAAGCTCCGAGCCGATCAACAATTGGTATTCAACAAAAGGGCCCGTAGTATCCGAGGAATTCTTAGTCCAAAGAAATGGGTTGCATACCCCGCACAACAACAAGGAAGAGCAGCTCACAGTTACACTTACTTTCGAGTCCGAGAGTGTCTCTAATACCCTCACCCAAGAGGATTTGGAGGCCATAGCCGAGCGTGTGTTTCCTTTTCTTTGCTAATGAAATAATTTGATATTTCTGAGTACCCTGAGATTGCAAACATCATAAATGATGAATTAACTAATAATGAACTTAACAAACAAGTTAATAACGATTCAAATTATGATGAAATAGACCACGAAAACACAACATACTTAAATGAACTTGCTCAACAAGTCCGTAGTCGTGGCACAGAAATGGTCCAAAGGCTGACGAAGAATTGCATGTTGTTAATCTGGGTAGCAAAGAAGAGCAAAAGAAACTAAGATTGGAAGATTCTTCGAGGGACGACAAAGACAGATTGACTGCACTACTACGGGAGTTCGTGGATGTGTTCGCATGTCATACAAAGACATGCCGGGTTTAGACAGAAGGTAGCGGAGCACAGGATTCCGATCAGAGAAGATGCCAGGCCAGTAAAGCAGAAGCTCAGAAAGATCAAGCCAGAATGGTCTCTGCAGGTCAAAGAAGAGATTGAGAAGCTCCTCAGTGTGGGAATCATCAAGGTTATCGAGTATCCGACATGGTTAGCCAACATTGTGACAGTCAGGAAGGCGAACGGCAAGGTTCGAGTTTGTGTAGACTTCCGGGATTTAAACAAAGCTTCCCCAAAGGATGATTTTCCACTCCCTAATATCGACATGCTAGTCGACTCCACTGCTGCCTACGAGGTCCGCTCATTCGTGGATGGGTTCGCTGGGTACAATTCAGATTGTCATGGCCGAGGAAGATCAACACAAGGACAGCCTTCACAACACCGTGGGGTAACCTTTTGCTACACAGTCATGCCATTTGGGTTAAGAATGCTGGGGCTTCCTACCAAAGAGCCGTGACAGACCTGTTCCACGATATGATTCATAAATAAATCGGAGGTCTATGTGGACGACATGATCATTCACTCCAAAGGAATCTATGGTCAACACCTAATCGATCTCCGCAAGTTTTCGAAAGGCTTCGTCAACACAAGATGAGGCTCAACCCTGCAAAGTGCACATTTGGGGTTATCTGAGGCAAAGTTCTTGGTTATATGGTCACTGAAAGGGGAATCGAAGTAGACCCTCCTCAAAATCAAGGCAATCATTGACATGCCTCCTCCAAAGACGCAGAAAGAGATTAAAGGTTTCATGGGAAGACTACAATACATCAGTCGGTTTGTGCACCAACTCACTTCCATGTGCGAGCCAATCTTCAAGCTACTCAAGAAGAATGTGGCTCTAGAATGGACCGACGCGTGCCAAGAAGCCTTTCGATCAAGTAAAGCATTACTTGACGTGCCCTCCTGTTCTAGTTCTGCACAGAAGGAGAAAACCTCTGTTGCTTTATCTCACTGTCAATGATGAAGCCCTAGGGGCTATGTTAGAACAAGAGCAACGAGAGTCCACAAAGGAGAACGCCATTTATTTTGTCAGTCGCCGATTCCAAGGAGACGAAAAGAACTACTCTGTCTTAGAGAAGTCATGTGCAGCATTGGTTTGGTCACTCAAAAGCTCAAACACTATATGGAAGCTTTTCCAATCAAGCTAGTAGCAAAGGTGGACCCGCTCTGCTACATCTTCGAGAAGCTTTCATGTCAACAAGAATAGCCAAATGGTACTTCATGCTCGCCGGCTATGATATCACTTACGTCACACTAAAATCCGTTCAGGGGGAAAGTGTTCAGTGACCAGCTTGCCGAATTCCCGTGTGACGAAGTGAAGGGGAAGATGTACAGTTCCCCGACGAGCATTTAATTTGTCTGCAACCGAAAGAATGACAGGTGGCAACTTTTTTTCGATGGCGCCGCCAATAAACATGGTTTTTGGTATAGGGTATTGCTTGTCGATCCAAAAGAACATCTACACTCCCATTGCCATACGTTTGAATTCGAAGCTACCAACAACATTGCAGAGTACGAAGCATGCATCAGGGCTCGAAGCAGCTCTCGAAAGAAACGTCACGAACTAGAAGTGTTCGGCGACTCTTTGCTCCTTATCAATCAGCAATCGGGGTAAATGGCGAACCCAAGACCCGAACTCTCCAACAGTATGGTCAGCACCTTGAAGAAACTGGTTGAACAATTCCAAAAGATCACTTTCAAGTACCTGCCAAGGGATAAGAATCGCTTCGCTGATGCACTGGCCACTATAGCTTCATTAGTTGAAATGCCCAAAGGGGAAATGGTGAAGCCTTTCAAAATTGCTCGAAGGAACAGTCCGGCATATTGGCATGAGTATCGAGATCAACGAGGTTCAAACAAACTCTCGTGATTTGGATATCATTAACTTCCTCAAAGACGGCACTTATCCCGAGAACATCAATAAGAAGTCTCAAGCAGCTCTGCACAGGTTAGCCTCTCGGTATGTACTGATTGGGGACCGAGTCTATAAAAGCACCACGACGGGATCAATCTCTTATGCGCCAATGAGACCGAAGCTCAAGAGATAATGTGTGAAGTGCACTAAGGAGATGTGGACCCCACATGAATGGGTTTATGCTAGTCAAGAAGATACTTCGCATTGGTTTACTATTGGAGCACTATGGAACGAGACTGTATCGAGAAAGTCAAAAGGTGTGCCAAGTGCCAATTCCACGCTATCTGCAACATGCTCCACCCTCACAACTTTTCAACATGGTCACACCTTGGCCTTTCTCTGTTGGGGGATAGACATCATCGGTAAAGTTCATCCTGCCGGGAGCAATGGGCAGTCATTCGTCCTAGTGGCAGTCTCGACTACTTCACAAAGTGGGTCGAAGCACAAGCCTATCGAACCCTCAACGCCCAAAAAGTGGCCGATTTGTAAAGATTAATATCATGTGCCGATACGGCGTGCCTCATGAAATCATTTCCGACAACGGCTCTCACTTCGAGAAGGAAATGGATGCACTTTTAGTATAGAATACAAGATCACCAAGCACAAGTCATCTCCTTACCGGCCCCAAGCAAACGGCGCAGTCAAAGCAGCAAATAAGACCATCGAGACCATCGTCAAGAAAATGGCCTCAACAGGAAGGGATTGGCCCGAGAAGCTACCATTAGCATTGTGGGGCTACCGCACATCAATACGGTCCGCAACAGGAAAACTCCTTATGCATTGGTCTATGGTTCAGAAGCCGTACTCCCTATCGAACTTGAAGTCCCATCTCTACGGGTCCTCCTCCTCGAGAATCAAGTCAACGAGGTCGACTGGATGCAAAGTCGATATGAACAACTAGCCTTGCTCGACGAGAAAAGGTTAAGAGCACTCGAACGCACAAGGGCGTATCAGCAAAGGATGGCAAGAGCTTTCAACAAAAAGGTGAAGCCTCGAAACATCAATGTGGGAGATTTGGTCTTAAGACAACATCCTCCTAATGCCATGAATCCCCTGGGGAAATGGGGACCCCGATGGATCGGTCCGTACGTGGTCAAAAGATACTAAGCGGTGGTGCAGTCCGGCTCGTGGATTTAGATGGTGACCAGCTGCCAAAGGAGGTCAACCTCGACAAGCTCAAGAGGTTCTACGCTTATAAACAAAGACCATAACAAAAAAAAAAAAAAAAATCGCTCGCTAGGTTGAAAACCCGCAAGGGCGCCTAGGCAAAAATTAGAGCACGTGCAAAAAAGAAGCCGCTAGATTGAAAACCCGAAAGGGCGGTCTAGGCAAAAAACAGGGTGCACAACAAAAAAAAAATGGTCTTTGTTTGTTTGAACTACGAAGACCTGAGCCTCCCAACTGGAGGAACGTAGGCAACCTTCGGGTGCGGTCTAAAACATATCAAAAATACCCAATTCACTTCAAATAACAAAATGCAATTTTTATTCATTCAATGAATTATTCAAACCATTACAACGGATTTATTGAGCAACAAAAGACATTAAAATATTAAATCCTAAAACAAAGTGGTCTAATTGCAATCTCTTAGGGTACTAAGAAAAATCCAATTTTCTCTTAGCTTTCAAAGGACCACCCGATCGTCTCTCAATCCTTTTCTTCTTGGGTAACGAAGGAGCACTAATACGCACCGAAACCTTCTGTGTTGCAACACGTCTCCTAGCATAAAAGTCATCCAAAGGAGTACCGAAAGGGTCAGCGAGAATGTTACTCGAATCAGCAGCAGTCTCCCTATATCTCAAAGTGCTGCTAGGCTCAAACCCTGTCCCAACAACTCGGCACGAAGCACATCAACCCAAGGATGCCACGGTAAAGGGTGCCAAATAAATAGTCCAAGTAGCTCTCGGGAAGGAAGACACTCCCCCGATGCAGAGGAGTGAAAGCCCAACGATTTCGGTCATCTCCCCAAGCCGACTGAAGCTCACTCGAGAAGTCAGGACCCATGTAAGCAACTGGACGAAGCATTCCATCCCTCGGAAAAGGAATTGTCTGTTGGCGACCAAACTGCCGCAGAACCCGCTCTGGCTGGTAAAACGAAGAATCTCTCAAACCGGGTACAACCACGTGCTGAAAACCAAGAGTCCATTCCACAAAAGGACGAAGACCCCAAGAAGGAGGACAGCACTCAATATCGACGGTCATCCTAGAGGCAAAGAATTTCTTCCAATCATCTTCAGATAAATCCCGGATCAACAACTTCCTCCTATGAACAGCAAAAGAGACAAATCACCATCCGGAGAATAAATTCTGAAGTGTTCTCGGAGCCATATGGTCAAGAGAAAAGGGCTTCCCCGACACATCTTGCCCGTCCTATGTAACTCATCAAGGCCGTGCAACGTCTCCCCTACAATAAGAGGGATTACACTAAATTGCTGCTCCTTAGCTTGCAAAATAATCTCAGCCAACTGCACGTCCGCAGTCCCGAAAGGTGTAACAAACAGTACTTCGCTGAAGAGACAAACGGCCATGGCATTTCTTTTGAAAGATTGAACCATCGGGTCCTCCGAGTGTAAACTGAAGAACATCGGCAATTCAGTTATGTCAATCACGGTACCATGCAACATCTTCCTCACGTCCTCAACAGGGAGATTCAGTAACCCAACCCAAGAGCCGATGGCACCACGGTGATATTTAGGGACGGCAATCCGACCGGCGAAAGGCATGCCAAGGATGGCCCCGAAATCGTCAACAGTCGGCACCATTTCATTAGCTGAAAGGTTGAAGGTATGGCTGTCGCAATCCCAGAAAGCCGCGGCAGCCCTCAACAAATCCCAATCCGGCTTCAACGTCCGCAAGGTGAAAAGAATTCGGAACCCGAAATCTTTAATGAAGGCCTTCTTGGGATGGGTCTTGAAAGAATACACAAAAGTGCCCAAGTCCTTTTCATACGCACTAACGACCTTGGCATCAAGGGCAAAAGAATTGGAAGCCATGGAAAATGTTGATCACAAGCGAAGTTAAGCAATAATATGATGTTCAAAATGGCAGAAAGGAGCGTGAGAATCAAGTGGTCGAACAGATGATGATATTATAGCTGTTGGGGGCTCTTTTGGTCAGCAAATGTCAAGCCCGGAATTCCGCCTCCCAGACGCGCGCGCCACCCGCCAGCAGTCTGAAGTGCGCGCGCGTCCCAGTCCTACAAAGGAAGGCGCGCGCCTCCCAGGTCTAAATCGCTTCAAGAAAAGGTCCTTGTCAGAGATCTCCGCCTAAATCAAGACACTGTCCCGATCCTCAGACACCCAGTTGGGCACACCTTTTTCTGGTCCGCCCTTAAGGTATGTCAAAAATCGAAAGTAGGATAGAAACTCCCACTCAAAAGTAGGCTGTCCTCTTCAAAATTCCGAACTCCCTAAGTTCTGTCACGGGTGCCACACCCCCCTCAAGAGTCAATCTCAACATTTCATCCCCAGTAGGAGCATTTTTCTGGTCGCGGTCAACTATGCCCGTACCCCGCAATCCAAAAAGTCAAGTGTGACTCCGAATGGCACGAGACTTCAAAGCAATATTTCATCAAACGGATTCACTAACGGATTCGTCAACGAGGGTTCACCAACGGACTCATCCAAGGGATTCACTAACGAATTCATCAAACGAATTCACTAACGGATTCGTCAACAAGGGTTCACCAACGGACTCATCCAAGGGATTCACTAACGGATTCATCAAACGGATTCACTAGCGGATTCGTCAATAAAGGTTCACCAACGGACTCATCCAACGGATTCACTAACGGATTCGTCAAACGGATTCACTAACAGATTCGTCAACAAGGGTTCACCAACGGACTCATCCAAGGGATTCACTAACGGATTCATCAAACGGATTCACTAACGGATTCGTCAACGAGGGTTCACCAACGGACTCATCCAAGGGATTCACTAACGAATTCATCAAACGGATTTACTAACGGATTCGTCAACAAGGGTTCACCAACGGACTCATCCAAGGGATTCACTAACGGATTCATCAAACGGATTCACTAACGGATTCGTCAACAAAGGTTCACCAACGGACTCATCCAAGGGATTCACTAACGGATTCATCAAACGGATTCACCAACAGATTCGTCAACAAGGGTTCACCAACGGACTCATCCAAGGGATTCACTAACGGATTCATCAAACGGATTCGTCAACAAGGGTTCACCAACGGACTCATCCAAGGGATTCACTAACGGATTCGTCGACAAGGGTTCACCAACGGACTCATCCAAGGGATTCACTAACGGATTCATCAAAAGGTTCACTAACGGCCTCATTCAAAACATTCAGCCGGCAGGTTCACCTAACGGATCATGCCACCCCCTCCATCAACAAAAGCCGCTCACACAGGGAGCACACCACTATCTCTCGCAATTTCAAATTCCTGCTTTCATCGAGTCTTTGCCTTTTCTTGGTGATGTCCTCGGCGGGTGTTTTTAACTTTCGTCGACGCGTTTTGCTTTGCAATCCACGTCACCGAGGGGCTCTGTAGACACCCCGCCTTGGACCGCTCACCCCGATTGCACATTTGATTTTGTGTTTCTCCCCATTTTAAGTGTTTCTCGTTAGTTTCTGTCACTTCCGTTAAGTTCCTGACTAACTTCGTTAAGTCCAGGGACTAAACTGAATGACAGGGCTGACTTTCTAGTCTATTCTGTCAAAACTTCCTTCTTTGAGTCGCGCGTCTCCGACAGGAGGAGCCAGGCGCGCGCGCCTCCCGCCCCCAAAGCAGGAAGCGCGCGCCTCTGGGCGTCAGTTACAGATTTCTGGCCAGGATTCCCTCCCTTGCTCAATTTACAAGATTTTGCCCGGGAAGGATTTCTTGGTGACTGAGTTTTGGCACGAAAAACACCCCTCTTTCACCTATAAAAACCTCCCTTTACCTCCATTTTCAAGGATCGGAAAATCATCGGAAAAACCCGATCAAAAACTAGACAAAAAAAATCACTTTCTAAAGGTTCTCCAAGGATCTCATTAAGCAACATTTGAAGTTCTTCAAATTGTAGGTAAAAGTCCATCTTTTCCTTTCTTTTCTACTTCATCTCCTCTCTCTCTTTTTTACTTTAATCAAATGTGCAATCACCCAAATCATTTTGGGACATGACTCTAATGATCACCTCATCTCATTGAGGTTGGTTAAGGAGTCATCTCCTACATTCCAAATCCTATTTTAAATCCCCCCTTTTTATGACTTAAAGAAGAAGAAGAAGAACATTTTCATCCATGTAGATTTTGATCAAGCAAGACCAACTTTAGTTGGGCGAGATGGGTGTTTCGATACTTCCCATCTCGTAATCTAACCCCCGAACCTCAAAACAAAGAATCTCTATTTTTGTAATCAAACTTAGGCTACAATCAATAGGTTTTTCTTATGTTCCCGAAAACATAGGTGGCGACTCTAAAAACAAGTTAGACATCCTAGGATAATTCACCGCTCTAGCCAAGCCGTGGTTCCCCGGGGTATCTACACACATCTATCTGGAAGGTTTCTGGTACTTTTTGAGCCAAGCTGTGCGGCCGCCCAAGCCCTTTTGTGCCGTCGCACACCTTCCCCAGATTTCCCTAATTTCCAAATTCCTCCAAAGTCCTTCGACTCAATATTCCAATATAGTCCTTATTTAAGATTTGTTCTATTGTGTGTGACCCTCTAGGATTACACTAAGTTGGCAATGGGTTCAAACATGAAACCATAAGATATGATTAGGTTCTAGCAAACCGTCATACCTACCCAAATAGTATAACAAGATACAAGTTCGCATTCCTTTAGAATATGTCACAATCTCTTTTTCCACGATGTCATTGAACACAAGTCATGGTCAACAAGTCAACTTGTTTTGTTCAATACTTTCTCGATTCCGAATATGTTGATAATCCAAATGACATTGATCTAATCAATTCATTTGAGTCCGGCCGAACATTTTCATCAACATCATTCCTACGAGAAGCCTAAGCTTGACATCTCTCCGAAGAGGGACAAATCCATTTAGCTTATTACTCTTCCCTACGTGAATCCGATTATGCCAATCATACCCTTTATAACTACCCGGTTAAAGGTAGCGTTTGCATATGTCAAACATAATGTTCATAAAGTGGAAGACTATAATAACTTCATGTCTAATGATTCAAATGACATAACTAATATGAGATATATGTACGACATAGACCATGACATAAATCTCATACAGCGGGTCATATCCAGTACCTTGTTCCAAACAAGTACCCATAAATCTAACATGATCATCTCATGATCATTTAGCCTTTATACTAGTGCTTAACAAGTACTAGGGACGGAGATTATTATAAGTAAACATGAACAATAATAATGATCAAAACATCTCTTTATTGATATGAAATAAATGATAACAATTACAACGTTTATTAAACGTGCCTAGGGCACCACTACCAACAGGCGTGACAGTAACTACCCCACGGGGTGTGAAAGAGTAACTTCTCATCTGTTTGTGCTGCGGTGGGTATCCGATTTTCACCGGGGAAACCTTCAAGGAATGATCGAACATCTCTGCCTTCGGCGGCTTCTAACAGTGACACGCCCCCAAGTCCCGGGATTCCTTAGTAGAACCTCAAACTTGGTGCGCGTAACTAACAAGAATCAAGAAACTAACAAGAAACGGGATGACATCTGCTTATAACAAACTGACATGATATATATATACTCAAGAGTAAGGAGCTAAGATAGCCCACAACAAGAGTTCTAGACAAGAAAATTAAAACCAAACTTGATTATACACAGCGGAAGACATGCCTATCACATAAGCTGGCATTACAAGATGTCTAGAGACAACAAGTACTATACAAGACTGTCTATCCCAAAATAAGGAATTATACAACCCATACAAATCGTCCTCACCAAAATGTAAAAGGACACAAGCCCCAAAATAATAACAACCTGCGTAGTAAGCTCCCAGCTATGTCGAGCCTCACTGCACACTATCACTAGCCTTCCTTTGATCTAAGGAAAACAAATAAACAAGGAACGGGGTGAGATAAATCTCAGTAAGCTATTAGATGCAACTACATGACATGTTATCATGCAATTCAAGTAGATACTCAAGTAATCATGTATCAAGTATCATCAAGTAACAAGTATATGAGAGGCTAAGCCAACTCATCAAGTAGCACATAAGGCTAAGTTATCACGTTACAAAGGATATTGTTTCCTTCCTTATTCCTCCCAAGAATAACATTGTTGTCGTAGCTTGTATTACTTTGACAAATCACGATCAATATCAAGAAACTGCTTATACAGTATATATAAGAAGACCCGGTAACCAGTGTCATTCCCAAGATCAAGATTCACGAGGTGTTCACGAATTTAGCATTCACTTTTATCAGGCGTATTGCTCTAATAAAGGAAGCTATCCCCTTACTATGGCCTGTAGTAAGGGGTTAAGCGCAGATACATAGATCCCTTATTATCACTTTGGCCCCAGCCTCATTGATAAGCGTGAACCTATATACCTCCGAACAAGCAAGGGCTAGCTGGACTCACACAAGGATGCACAAGTAGGTATTTACTTGAACTACGAGAGTAGAACTAATCAAAAAGTAGTGGACTAGCTCATCAAGGACATGCTTCAAGTAATCAAGAAGTCACATTGTTATCAAGAAACTATATGAAATGTTTACACATACATATCAAGAACATTTCTCATACACGTCAGTGCTTGTTCATAGCACTTTCTAGTTCATTACCATACACATGTATTGGTTTCAAGGCATGTACAAGATTTTATCATCTTATATTCAAGTTCTCAATCCACTTCTATGGATGTTTAAGACATGTACAAGATTTTATCATCTTATATTCAAGTTCTCAGTCCACTTCTATGGATGTTTAAGACATGTACAAGATTTTATTGTCTTATACTCGAGTTATCATTCCAATGTTTGGACATTCAAGTCATATATAAGAGTTAGACATCTTATACTTCAAGTTCATCATCCTATACTTTGGATGTTTAAGCTCAAGACATTATTCTAAGGCCCCTAAGGTGCACAAACATTGGTTTCAAGACACATATAACATATTAGTACTTGCTATAGCACTTTCAAGACATAAAGAAGAGTTGTTACTCTTATACTTAAGTTCTCATTTGAGTTCTATAAGTGTTCATGTTCAAGACTAAGTTCTAATGCCCCAAAAGGTACATATACACTTGCTAGGACATCTTATACTAAGGCTCTATGCCTTAGGAGGGGTAAGGTTTCAATTCACTTCGGGTTTAAAACACTTTTATTAAAACAGGGGACCGGGCGGGCGCTCACTTCTACCCGGGCGGGCGCTCGATCTAGGGTTGCAGGGCAAGCGGGCGCTCGGCGCATACCAGGCGCGCGCTCACATGTTCAACAGAACTTTTTGGTCATAAAACACGAGGTAAGCGGGTGCTCGTTGTGAGGTCGAGCGGGCGCTCCTTAGGCTATCAGGCGGGCGCTTGGTAAGAACCAAGCGGGCGCTCGCTACCAATTCCAGCAAATCCAATTTCTTCCCAGGCTTATCAATTCTCTGTCCCAAGCGTAAGAGTAACTTTTTACTAACTAACAAACCCAGGAGTGCATAACAAGCTTAAACCATTACTTACAAGTTTCCTTCATCATTTTACACAGAGGGTTAATACTCCCTTTGTCCCAAAATTACAAGTATCACAAAAATCACTCCAAACACGAAATTGACAAGCACAAGTATCAGGAATAACATATATGCATGTTATTACAAGCAAGGGGGAGCTAATAACTTACCTACTCCGGAATAAAAGTTACCCAAACAAATTTTTGTTCGGCAGGAAACGGTCTATTCAACGCCACGAATATTCATCCGGGATCAGAATCAAGAACAGATGGATAATTAAACTCGAGGAGTCGAGAATAGGGTAAAACTCTAACCCTACTTTCAAGAACACAGAGAGAACGTAAACTAATTTGGGGTAAATGACTCAGAGAGAAGAAGGCAACAAGTTTATCCTTACAACTTTCAAGAAATGACACTTAGGCCCCTCAAGTTTCACTTTTAACAAAAAGGCCCCTAAAGTCATATTTTCACAAATGACACAAAAGTTAAAACTTGACATTTAACCACCTTAATATTCTAAAGCCGTTAAGAAATTAACACAAGTAAAACTAGCACATAATATGCAAGTCAAATATTTAACAAGAATAAGGATGGGCGTTACATCCTCCCCACCATAAAGAAAATTCGCCCACAAATTTTACTTACCAAGATTTTCAAATAGGCTCGGGTATTTATCTCGCATCTCTTTCTCGGTTTTCCCAAGTAGCCTCTTCTATTTCATGATTTCTCCAAAGGACCTTCACAATAGGAATCATTTTGGTTCGCAAGACTTGCTCTTTCCAGTCAAGAATTTCAACAGGTTGTTCCTCATAGGACAAATCAGGCTGAAATGGAATAGCCTCATACTCAAGAACATGTGACTCATCCGCCATATACTTGCGAAGCATGGACACGTGAAACACATCATGAATACCAGATAAAGAAGGTGGTAAAGCAACTCTATAAGCCAACTTCCCAACTCTTTCAAGAATTTCGAATGGACCGATATAACGAGGAGATAAATTTTCTTTCTTCCCAAATCTCTTTATACCTCTACGAGGAGAGACTTTCAAGAATACAAAGTCACCTACCTGGAATTCAAGATCCTTTCTGCGATGATCAGCATAACTCTTTTGTCTACTTTGAGCTGTGTGCAATCTATCTCTGATTAATTTCACACTCTCAACTGACTGTTGAACCATTTCAGGTCCCAAGAGTCTAGCTTCTCCCACTTTATCCCAGCATATAGGAGATCGACATTTTCTGCCATAAATAGCTTCATATGGAGCCATTTCAATGCTAGACTGATAACTATTGTTATAAGCAAACTCAGCCAAAGGAAGATGAGTATCCCAACTGCCTTTAAAATCAACAACATAAGCACGTAACATATCCTCGAGAATCTGTATAAGTCTCTCAGATTGCCCATCAAATTGGGGATAAAAAGCTGTACTGAAATTCAATTTAGTACCCATGGCACCCTGAAGAGCTTGCCAAAATCGAGAAGTAAAACGAGGATCTCTGTCAGATACAATACTCACAGGAACTCCATAGAGTTAAACAATCTCCTGAACATACAAAGATTCCAACTGAGACAATAAATATCCCATAGAAACAGACAAGAAATGAGCTGACTTGGTCAGTCTATCCACTATAACCCAAACAGCATCATGGCCTCGTCTGGTACGTGGTAAACCAGTCACAAAATCCATCGTGATATGCTCCCATTTCCACTCTGGAATTTCTAATGGTTGCAACAAACCTGCTGGACGTTGATGTTCCACTTTTACCTGTTGGCAAGTCAAACACTTGGACACATACTCAGCAATTTCTCTTTTCATGTTGTTCCACCAAAAATGTTTCTTCAAGTCTTGGTACATTTTTAGTGCTTCCAGGATAAAAAGTATACTTGGCTTTGTGAGCCTCTTCAAGAACTTTCTTCTTAATCTCAAGATCAACTGGAATGCAAACTCTGCCTCGAAAGGTAAGAATTCCATCACTGTTGAAAGAAAAATCTGGTTGCTTTCCTTCATTCATTCCACTAATGATTTTCTGCAATTCAGAATTAGTTACCTGAGCTTCTTTGATCTGTTGGAGTAAATCTGAAGTAGCCTTTATATTTGCAAGAATAACTCCATGTCTAGATTCACAAGGACTCCAATCACATAAATCCTCTAACATCTTCCATTCACGTATCATTAAGCAAGAAATATAAGTCTTTCTGCTCAGTGTATCTGCCATAACATTTTCCTTTCCTGGATGATAAATGATAGTACAATCATGATCCTTCAATTTCTCCATCCATCTACGTTGTCTCATGTTGAGCTCTTTCTGAGAAAACAAGTACTTCAAGCTTTTATGATCAGTAAAGACTTCAAATTTTGTTCCGTACAAGTAATGCCTCCATTTATGTAAAGCAAAAATAATCGCAGCCAACTCTAAATCATGAGTAGGATAGTTCTTTTCATAAGGAGATAATTTCCTCGAAGCATAAGCTATTACCTTGCCATCTTGCATCAGAACACAACCCAATCCTTTTTTAGAAGCATCGGTATAAACCATGAAATTCTCACTTCCACTAGGTAAAGCCAAGACTGGAGCTGTAGCTAAGAGCCTTTTCAACTCTTGAAAACTTGCTTTACATTTGTCACTCCACTCAAAAGAAATAGCTTTCTGAGTCAAATTAGTCAATGGAGTAGCAATCTTGGAGAATCCCTCAATAAATCTCCGATAATAACTAGCCAAGCCCAAGAAACTACGGATATCTGTCACTGTAGTTGGCCTCTTCCAGTTTACAGCTGCTTCAACTTTGGAAGGATCTACTGCAATACCAGTAGCAGACACAACATGTCCCAAAAATGAAACCTCTTCTAACCAGAAAGCACATTTGCTGAATTTTGCAAATAATTGTTTCTCACAAAGAACTTGCAATACCACTCTGAGATGTTGCTCATGCTCAGCCCGTGATTTAGAATACAAAAGAATATCATCAATGAATACCACCACGAAACAATCAAGATATGGTTTGAAGATACGGTTCATCAAATCCATAAATACAGCTGGAGCATTTGTCAAACCGAATGGCATAACAATAAACTCATAATGCCCATACCTGGTACGGAAAGCTGTCTTTGGTATATCTTCAGATCTGATTTTCAACTGATGATAACCACTTCTGAAGTCAAGCTTCGAGTACACTACTGAACCCTGAAGTTGATCAAACAAGTCATCAATATGAGGTAACGGATATTTGTTCTTAATAGTTACCTGATTAAGCTCTCTATAATCAATACATAATCGCAGAGTCCCATATTTCTTTCTGACAAATAACACTGGTGCACCCCACGGTGATACACTAGGCCTGATGAAGCCCCTTTCAAGTAATTCCTCAAGCTATGTTTTTAACTCTTTCAACTCAGCTGGAGCCATTCTATAAGGTGCTTTAGAGATTGGTGCTGTACCTGGTAATAACTCAATGCAGAACTCAAGCTCTCGATTAGGTGTCATGCTATACACAGAAGAGAACACATCTGAAAATTCAGACACAACAGGAATATCTTCCATCTTGGGAACAGATAAACTCTAGTCAAGCACACATGCGAGATACCCGGCACAACCATGAGATAAAAGTTTTCTAGATTTTAAAGCAGAAATAACACGTATATTACACATAGGCCTATCACCTTTAAAGGTAAAATCAGGCAAACCAGGTATAGAAAAGTTACTACTTTTCTATGACAATCAACAGATGCATGATGCACATAAAGCCAATCCATGCCAAGATCATGTCGAAGTCCCTTATAGGTAACATGACTAGGTCAGCAAGAAGGGCATGATCACCCACAAGAACCTCACATTTCTTATAAACCTCAAAAGCAAACATGCAATCTCCCATAGGGGAAGATACTTCTAGCACATAAGGCATAAAATCAGGAAGAACATGCAAATGCGACACAAAATGAGATTCCACTTAAGAATGAGATGAGCCTGGATCTATCAGGACTCGCGCTCTCGTACTAGAAAGTAATATAGTACCTCCTATGACCGCAGAAGTCTCAGCTACACCCTGCTGATCTAAAGTAAACACTCGACCCTGAACTTTAGGTCGACCCCCACTATCTCTCTTAGTACCTGAAGCCTGTTGACTCGTACAACCAACTTGACTTCCTTTGCCTTTAGGACAATTCTTGATAAAGTGCCTGTTTCCCCATAAGATAAACATTTCCCAAGCTTTATCCAACACTTGTTTTTAGAATGGCCTTCTTTCAAGCAATAACCACACACTTTCCTAGAACCTTGGACTGTTGTCTTTGAACCAGTTGATACACTACCTTTACTTTCAGAGGGTTGTCGAAATCGACGATCTTGGCGGCTAGATTTACCACCCTTAGAACCAGATCCCTGTGCTTTCTCTGAAACACGACCTGTCATGATTGTTCCCAACTTCACTTTGTGTTCTTCAATGTCATTTTCAATGCCATAGGCTCTTTCCACTGCTTGTTGATAACTAGTGAGCTGTAGAGAACGAAGCTGCTTCCTGTACTCAGTTTTCAACCCCTTCACAAACCTCTGTGCCTTATTTGTTTCATTTGGAACTAAGTGATCATAATACCTAGCCAATTCTGTGAACTTGGTTGAGTATTACCCCACTGTCAAGCTTCCTTGCTCCAGATTAAGAAATTCCATCTCTTTTCTGTCTTGGACCACTGCTGGAATGAACTGTGACTTGAATACTTTCAGAAAATTCTCCCAAGTCTGTGGTACCCCTTCCAGTTCCCAGCTTTTATTCAGAACTTGCCACCAATGTTCAGCAGCTTTTTCAAGTTTAAAGGTTACAAATGTTACATTATCACCTCCTGCACATCTCAAGGCTGTAAAGATGTTTTCTATACTTTCAATCCACTCTTCTGCCTTCTTAGCATCAGGTTCCCCGTCAAAGCTACGAGGTTTCAACTTTAAAAACTTTGTAAGTCGATTAGGATAATCCCATTCCATATTATCAGCCATCTCTTCTTAAGGAGTTGCTGATCTCAGCTGATTACTGCCATTAGTACCTTCAGAACTCATTGTACCTGTAGGTAAACACTCGGCGTTAATAACACCCCAAGACTAACCCATACCTAGGCCATAGACCCTATCCAGACTTAGATTAAACCAAGGTAGCTAAACAGGGTAGCTCTGATACCAACTGACACGCCCCCAAGTCCCGGGATTCCCTAGTAGAACCTCGAACCTGGTGCGCGTAACTAAAAAGAATCAAGAAACTAACAAGAAACAGGATGACATCTGCTTATAACAAACTGACATGATATATATATACTCAAGAGTAAAGAGCTAAGATAGCCCACAACAAGAGTTCTAGACAAGAAAATTAAAACCAAACTTGATTATACACAGCGGAAGACATGCCTAGCACATAAGCGGGCGCTCCTTAGGCTATCAGGCGGGCGCTCGGTAAGAACCAAGCGGGCGCTCGCTACCAATTCCAGCAAATACAATTTCTTCCCAAGCTTATCAATTCTCCGTCCCAAGCGTAGGAGTAACTTTTTACTAACAACTAACAAACCCAGGAGTTCATAACAAGCTTAAACCATTACTTTCAAGTTTCCTTCATCATTTTACACAGATAGTTAATACTCCCTTTGTCCCAAAATTACAAGTATCACAAAATTACTCCAAACACGAAATTGACAAGCACAAGCATCAGGAATAACATATATGCATGTTATTACAAGCAAGGGGGAGCTAATAACTTACCTACTCCGAAATCAAAGTTACCCAAATAAATTTCTGTTCGGCAGGAAACGCTCTATACAACGCCACGAATATTTATCCGGGATCAGAATCAAGAACAGAGGGGTAATTAAACTCGAGGAGTCGAGAATAGGGTAAAACTCTAACCTTACTTTCAAGAACACAGAGAGAACGTAAACTTATTTGGGGTAAATGACTCAGAGAGAATAAGGCAACAAGTTTATCCTTACAACTTTCAAGAAATGACACTTAGGCCCCTCAAGTTTCACTTTTAACAAAAAGACCCCTAAAGTCATATTTTCACAAATGACCCAAAAGTTAAAACTTGACATTTAACCACCTTAATATTCTAAAGCCGTTACGAAATTAACACAAGTAAAACTAGCACATAATATGCAAGTCAAATATTTAACAAGAATAAGGATGGGCGTTACATCCTCCCCACCATAAAGAAAATTCGCCCACAAATTTTACTTACCAAGATTTTCAAATAGGCTCGGGTATTTATCTCGCATCTCTTTCTCGGTTTTCCCAAGTAGCCTCTTCTATTTCATGATTTCTCCAAAGGACCTTCACAATAGGAATCCTTTTGGTTCGCAAGACTTGCTCTTTCCAGTCAAGAATTTCAACAGGTTGTTCCTCATAGGACAAATCAGGCTGAAATGGAATAGCCTCATACTCAAGAACATGTGACTCATCCGCCATATACTTGCGAAGCATGGACACGTGAAACACATCATGAATACCAGATAAAGAAGGTGGTAAAGCAACTCTATAAGCCAACTTCCCAACTCTTTCAAGAATTTCGAATGGACCGATATAACGAGGAGATAAATTTTCTTTCTTCCCAAATCTCTTTATACCTCTACGAGGAGAGACTTTCAAGAATACAAAGTCACCTACCTGGAATTCAAGATCCTTTCTGCGATGATCAGCATAACTCTTTTGTCTACTTTGAGCTGTGTGCAATCTATCTCTGATTAATTTCACACTCTCAACTGACTGTTGAACCATTTCAGGTCCCAAGAGTCTAGCTTCTCCCACTTTATCCCAGCATATAGGAGATCGACATTTTCTGCCATAAATAGCTTCATATGGAGCCATTTCAATGCTAGACTGATAACTATTGTTATAAGCAAACTCAGCCAAAGGAAGATGAGTATCCCAACTGCCTTTAAAATCAACAACATAAGCACGTAACATATCCTCGAGAATCTGTATAAGTCTCTCAGATTGCCCATCAAATTGGGGATAAAAAGCTGTACTGAAATTCAATTTAGTACCCATGGCACCCTGAAGAGCTTGCCAAAATCGAGAAGTAAAACGAGGATCTCTGTCAGATACAATACTCACAGGAACTCCATAGAGTTAAACAATCTCCTGAACATACAAAGATTCCAACTGAGACAATGAATATCCCATAGAAACAGACAAGAAATGAGCTGACTTGGTCAGTCTATCCACTATAACCCAAACAGCATCATGGCCTCGTCTGGTACGTGGTAAACCAGTCACAAAATCCATCGTGATATGCTCCCATTTCCACTCTGGAATTTCTAATGGTTGCAACAAACCTGCTGGACGTTGATGTTCCACTTTTACCTGTTGGCAAGTCAAACACTTGGACACATACTCAGCAATTTCTCTTTTCATGTTGTTCCACCAAAAATGTTTCTTCAAGTCTTGGTACATTTTTAGTGCTTCCAGGATAAAAAGTATACTTGGCTTTGTGAGCCTCTTCAAGAACTTTCTTCTTAATCTCAAGATCAACTGGAATGCAAACTCTGCCTCGAAAGGTAAGAATTCCATCACTGTTGAAAGAAAAATCTGGTTGCTTTCCTTCATTCATTCCACTAATGATTTTCTGCAATTCAGAATTAGTTACCTGAGCTTCTTTGATCTGTTGGAGTAAATCTGAAGTAGCCTTTATATTTGCAAGAATAACTCCATGTCTAGATTCACAAGGACTCCAATCACATAAATCCTCTAACATCTTCCATTCACGTATCATTAAGCAAGAAATATAAGTCTTTCTGCTCAGTGTATCTGCCATAACATTTTCCTTTCCTGGATGATAAATGATAGTACAATCATGATCCTTCAATTTCTCCATCCATCTACGTTGTCTCATGTTGAGCTCTTTCTGAGAAAACAAGTACTTCAAGCTTTTATGATCAGTAAAGACTTCAAATTTTGTTCCGTACAAGTAATGCCTCCATTTATGTAAAGCAAAAATAATCGCAGCCAACTCTAAATCATGAGTAGGATAGTTCTTTTCATAAGGAGATAATTTCCTCGAAGCATAAGCTATTACCTTGCCATCTTGCATCAGAACACAACCCAATCCTTTTTTAGAAGCATCGGTATAAACCATGAAATTCTCACTTCCACTAGGTAAAGCCAAGACTGGAGCTGTAGCTAAGAGCCTTTTCAACTCTTGAAAACTTGCTTTACATTTGTCACTCCACTCAAAAGAAATAGCTTTCTGAGTCAAATTAGTCAATGGAGTAGCAATCTTGGAGAATCCCTCAATAAATCTCCGATAATAACTAGCCAAGCCCAAGAAACTACGGATATCTGTCACTGTAGTTGGCCTCTTCCAGTTTACAGCTGCTTCAACTTTGGAAGGATCTACTGCAATACCAGTAGCAGACACAACATGTCCCAAAAATGAAACCTCTTCTAACCAGAAAGCACATTTGCTGAATTTTGCAAATAATTGTTTCTCACAAAGAACTTGCAATACCACTCTGAGATGTTGCTCATGCTCAGCCCGTGATTTAGAATACAAAAGAATATCATCAATGAATACCACCACGAAACAATCAAGATATGGTTTGAAGATACGGTTCATCAAATCCATAAATACAGCTGGAGCATTTGTCAAACCGAATGGCATAACAATAAACTCATAATGCCCATACCTGGTACGGAAAGCTGTCTTTGGTATATCTTCAGATCTGATTTTCAACTGATGATAACCACTTCTGAAGTCAAGCTTCGAGTACACTACTGAACCCTGAAGTTGATCAAACAAGTCATCAATATGAGGTAACGGATATTTGTTCTTAATAGTTACCTGATTAAGCTCTCTATAATCAATACATAATCGCAGAGTCCCATATTTCTTTCTGACAAATAACACTGGTGCACCCCACGGTGATACACTAGGCCTGATGAAGCCCCTTTCAAGTAATTCCTCAAGCTATGTTTTTAACTCTTTCAACTCAGCTGGAGCCATTCTATAAGGTGCTTTAGAGATTGGTGCTGTACCTGGTAATAACTCAATGCAGAACTCAAGCTCTCGATTAGGTGTCATGCTATACACAGAAGAGAACACATCTGAAAATTCAGACACAACAGGAATATCTTCCATCTTGGGAACAGATAAACTCTAGTCAAGCACACATGCGAGATACCCGGCACAACCATGAGATAAAAGTTTTCTAGATTTTAAAGCATAAATAACACGTATATTACACATAGGCCTATCACCTTTAAAGGTAAAATCAGGCAAACCAGGTATAGAAAAGTTACTACTTTTCTATGACAATCAACAGATGCATGATGCACATAAAGCCAATCCATGCCAAGATCATGTCAAAGTCCCTTATAGGTAACATGACTAGGTCAGCAAGAAGGGCATTATCACCCACAAGAACCTCACATTTCTTATAAACCTCAAAAGCAAACATGCAATCTCCCATAGGGGAAGATACTTCTAGCACATAAGGCATAAAATCAGGAAGAACATGCAAATGCGACACAAAATGAGATTCCACTTAAGAATGAGATGAGCCTGGATCTATCAGGACTCGCGCTCTCGTACTAGAAAGTAATATAGTACCTCCTATGACCGCAGAAGTCTCAGCTACACCCTGCTGATCTAAAGTAAACACTCGACCCTGAACTTTAGGTCGACCCCCACTATCTCTCTTAGTACCTGAAGCCTGTTGACTCGTACAACCAACTTGACTTCCTTTGCCTTTAGGACAATTCTTGATAAAGTGCCCTGTTTCCCCATAAGATAAACATTTCCCAAGCTTTATCCAACACTTGTTTTTAGAATGGCCTTCTTTCAAGCAATAACCACACACTTTCCTAGAACCTTGGACTGTTGTCTTTGAACCAGTTGATACACTACCTTTACTTTCAGAGGGTTGTCGAAATCGACGATCTTGGCGGCTAGATTTACCACCCTTAGAACCAGATCCCTGTGCTTTCTCTGAAACACGACCTGTCATGATTGTTCCCAACTTCACTTTGTGTTCTTCAATGTCATTTTCAATGCCATAGGCTCTTTCCACTGCTTGTTGATAACTAGTGAGCTGTAGAGAACGAAGCTGCTTCCTGTACTCAGTTTTCAACCCCTTCACAAACCTCTGTGCCTTATTTGTTTCATTTGGAACTAAGTGATCATAATACCTAGCCAATTCTGTGAACTTGGTTGAGTATTACCCCACTGTCAAGCTTCCTTGCTCCAGATTAAGAAATTCCATCTCTTTTCTGTCTTGGACCACTGCTGGAATGAACTGTGACTTGAATACTTTCAGAAAATTCTCCCAAGTCTGTGGTACCCCTTCCAGTTCCCAGCTTTTATTCAGAACTTGCCACCAATGTTCAGCAGCTTTTTCAAGTTTAAAGGTTACAAATGTTACATTATCACCTCCTGCACATCTCAAGGCTGTAAAGATGTTTTCTATACTTTCAATCCACTCTTCTGCCTTCTTAGCATCAGGTTCCCCGTCAAAGCTACGAGGTTTCAACTTTAAAAACTTTGTAAGTCGATTAGGATAATCCCATTCCATATTATCAGCCATCTCTTCTTAAGGAGTTGCTGATCTCAGCTGATTACTGCCATTAGTACCTTCAGAACTCATTGTACCTGTAGGTAAACACTCGGCGTTAATAACACCCCAAGACTAACCCATACCTAGGCCATAGACCCTATCCAGACTTAGATTAAACCAAGGTAGCTAAACAGGGTAGCTCTGATACCAACTGACACGCCCCCAAGTCCCGGGATTCCCTAGTAGAACCTCGAACCTGGTGCGCGTAACTAACAAGAATCAAGAAACTAACAAGAAACAGGATGACATCTGCTTATAATAAACTGACATGATATATATATACTCAAGAGTAAAGAGCTAAGATAGCCCACAACAAGAGTTCTAGACAAGAAAATTAAAACCAAACTTGATTATACACAGCGGAAGACATGCCTAGCACATAAGCGGGCGCTCCTTAGGCTATCAGGCGGGCGCTCGGTAAGAACCAAGCGGGCGCTCGCTACCAATTCCAGCAAATACAATTTCTTCCCAAGCGTATCAATTCTCCGTCCCAAGCGTAGGAGTAACTTTTTACTAACAACTAACAAACCCAGGAGTTCATAACAAGCTTAAACCATTACTTTCAAGTTTCCTTCATCATTTTACACAGATAGTTAATACTCCCTTTGTCCCAAAATTACAAGTATCACAAAAATTACTCCAAACACGAAATTGACAAGCACAAGCATCAGGAATAACATATATGCATGTTATTACAAGCAAGGGGGAGCTAATAACTTACCTACTCCGAAATCAAAGTTACCCAAATAAATTTCTGTTCGGCAGGAAACGCTCTATACAACGCCACGAATATTTATCCGGGATCAGAATCAAGAACAGAGGGGTAATTAAACTCGAGGAGTCGAGAATAGGGTAAAACTCTAACCCTACTTTCAAGAACACAGAGAGAACGTAAACTTATTTGGGGTAAATGACTCAGAGAGAAGAAGGCAACAAGTTTATCCTTACAACTTTCAAGAAATGACACTTAGGCCCCTCAAGTTTCACTTTTAACAAAAAGGCCCCTAAAGTCATATTTTCATAAATGACCCAAAAGTCAAAACTTGACATTTATCCACCTTAATATTCTAAAGCAGTTACGAAATTAACCCAAGTAAAACTAGCACATAATATGCAAGTCAAATATTTAACAAGCAAGTCAAATATTTAACAAGAATAAGGATGGGCGTTACAAACAGTTTGCTTAAGTCAAGTGGCGGGAATCAATATTTGGGGCTTAGTTCGTTAAGACTCATGATGTCTATGTGAACCGTCACCTTCCTTTTGTACTTCTCTGCGGAGATGATGTCGAGTAACCACCTTGGCCAGTATGAGAACTTGATGAAGTTTCTCTGTAGCAGCTTTTCGATTTCCATGGTCATTCGAGGAGACCATTCGGGCTTGACTAGCGGCAGTACTTGCTTTACTAGCCCAATGTCTGGTGTTGTCACTTGTTCCCATTTTCTATCTGGCGTATCATCACAGGACCATGCAAAGATGTCTTCATATTCTCTGAGCAGTTTGATCAATGCTTCTCACTCTTCGTCTTGAAGGATGCTCCCGATCTGTGTCCACTTTGGCTTGTCTTGTCTTCCCAGATTCGCACATGTTAACACCTCATCGGCAGCTTGGGCTCGGCTTTCTCTTTGATTCATAACCTGCTCTGAAAATTCTCAGATGTATTTGTCATTTAGTTGGTTTGTGTCTGCCTCTTTTAATGAATCGTTATTAACTATTTGTATATCATTAGATTGATTAGTTAATTTATCATTTATAAGAGCGGCTATGGTGGGATACTCGGAAAGGTCGAGATTTTCATTTAACGCACGAAGAAAGACAGCGTTTGCGATTATATCGTAGTCTTTTGACTTGAGGTCATTAGACTTAGACAGAGACACAAACTCATAAGTGAGAAAGGGGGACCTAACTGACTTAGGGGAAATTGACTCTCTAGGGGGGAGTTGGCCAGCCCCAGATTCTCGATAGTAGTAGTCACAGGCCCGCATTTAATAACAGCCACAATGTCTTCTTCTAGGCTCAAGTGTTGGAAAAAATCTTGGCCGTCCCATGGTTCTGTTTCCTTAGCTTCGCCGACCAACGGTTCATTGAGTGACACAAATTCAGTATCGTAAGTCAAGTCTTTATTAACATTGATGCAATACTCGTTCTGGATGGTAGTAACTCTGCCAGTAATTTTTCGAGGTTCCATGTACCTTAGTTCTAGATTAGCCCTATCAAACTTGACATCTCTGAAGATTTCAAAGCCCTTTTGTAGTCTGCCATTGTGGTCGAGCCATAGCTCTGCGAACTTGAAGTTTGAATGCTCTTCACATTCTTTCACATAGTAATTGTTGAGGGAGAGGCGATAAGGATTCATACTCGCCTTTTTCTAAGGGAGTTGCTTCTTCTTGAGTACCTTTATCTGCTTCTGCTCAATTTGGTCGGTAGGAGTTGGTATGTACCCTAGCCCAAATAGACCTCTGTGGTCTACTTCTTCAGTCAAATGTTAGGGACCTTGTAAGTTCTTACCTAGCCCCAGCCCCGGTATAAAGCCCATGTTTCGAAGTATCTTGTAGATAGGTTGTACTTTATCGGAGGTTCTGGTGAGGTCGTTATCGCATAACTGAGCTTGTGCCACTACCTTGAACCCACTGAATAGTCGACGATCCTCTTCATGTTGAATCTGTAACACTGGTACTCCATTTGTGTCGGTGCCTTGTACCGTTATTAGGTTGCTATAAATAACCGTCACCTCATTCCCTGATTAGAACTTAACACACTGATGTAAGGAGGATGGAACAACATTAGACTTGTGGAGCCAGGGGCGTCCTAGTAAGATGGTGAAAGATGACGGTATGTCAATCACTTGGAAATCTGTAGACATAGTTTGTGTCCTCACGGAGATGGGCAGCGTAACAATTCCCAACACTGATCTTCATGTGGAGTCATAGGCCTTAATTGTCTGCTTGGAGGGCCGTAGAGTGGTTGCATCTATACTCACCACATCCATCATTCGTGATGGCAGTACATTGATGGTGGATCCGTTGTCCACAAAAGCTCGAGGGCTTTTATTTCCACTGATTTCGAGTGTGATGTGTAGAGGTTCGTTATGATCAATGCCAAACGGGGGTTCTTCAAGCTCTGAGAAGGTGATGATATTCCCAAAGTGAATGTTACCGATCATTTGTGTGACATTCTCGGGAGTTGTGTCTGATGGGACCATGGTAGAAACCAAGTTCTTCTCGAGCATTTGACGGTGAGCTAGAGATGAAGTGATTAGGGACCACAGAGAGATGTGAGCTTGTGTTTGTTTGAGCTGCATGAGGATGGGATCCTCTTTCTCGGAGTCTAACGATTCTGACTCTTTGAAGACCTTCTTTGTACCCTTGGGGTCTGACTGATAGATCTGTCCGGACCTTGTGAGTAGGTTGATTTCTGCTCACATGTCGTATGGAGATAGTGGCATTTTGGCGGATTCTGCAAAAATTTTGGCTATAGATAGTGGTGGAGATTCAAGTGGAGATTTGAGTGGACCGGAGTCGCAATCTTCTAAGAGAGAAGCTTCTAGAGACAATTCATCTAATGAAAACATATAACAAGAAGAATGACTATCATTAATAAACTTTGAAGTACAGCCTATCCCATCATCACTACAAGACTCGGAGTCTGCCACAATAGTTTCGGCTAGATCACCAAGCTTAGTAGCTACAGTATCTCTATCTAAATAAAGTCTAGGGTCTCCTATGGAACTCTTGTTGATCAACCTTTGAATTGACTTCTTTAATGCGGTGCACTCTTCAGTGGTGTGACCAGTAATCTGGTGGTAGTCACAGAACTTCTCTGTATTGTCGGAGAATGGTATGCAGTAGTTTTCAGGCCTCTTGAGTAATCCTCTTGCTAATAGTCGCTCGAGCATGCCGGTCATGGTGATCTCTAGCCTTCCAAAGGCGTTATCCAAATCTGAAACATCCATCCGTTTCTCTTCTTCAATCTTGGCTATAAGCTCCCTAGGATCGGTTAGTACTTGGTCGTTGATCAACTTTTGTAATACACGCTTTAACTGTGAGCATTCATTGGTGGTATGCCCGATGATGAAGTGGAAATTGCAGAACCTCGTCGGATCACTGTTCGGGTGAGATTCGTAGCCCTTTAATGGTTTGAGTAGCCCCATTCTTGATAAACCACAGAATAAGGAGTTCATATCTAATTGAAGTTGCTTGAAGGCTTCGACCATTTCTAAGATGCTAGTATCATCTCCGGATATCTCTGCCATATTGACATCCATGGCGATTATCCTCCTCGGGTCCGCAATGACATTGTCCTTGATGAGCTTTTGCACGACTTGCTTGATGGTTAAGCACTCGTTGTTGGTGTGTCCGGACACTCTATAGTAGTAGCAAAACTTGGACATGTCACACCCACACTTAGGCCATTAGAATTCTCGTTCCACAGGAGTTATCAACCCGATCTTGACTAGTCCTCCGAATAGAGGATTCATGTCTAGCCCCAGTTCGGCGAAGGCATCCACCATCTCGAGAATTCCAATTTCGCCTTTGATGACCTCGACCATGTTGACGCCACCATTGTTAGGGAGCGGGTTTGCTATGGTGTTCGGACCTTTAGGTTTCTCAATTTTCCCATCGGCTATGAGCTTTTGGATGACACGCTTGAGCAGTATGCAGTCGTCAGTGGTATGGCCAATGTAGTTATGGTACTTGCAGAACGTCTTTGCATCGAGTTTAGCCATTTTAGTCAATGGTTCATAATTCTCAAGAGGCTTGATCAAACCCTTCTTTATCAACACTTCAAAGACTTTACTAGTAGGCATGCCGAAGTCGTCGAAGTGATCTTCTTTCCAGGGAAAGCTACTTGTCACCGCTTGGACATCGAAGGTGGAGTTGTCTTGGACCATACTCACTTGACCGGCCACTTCTTTAGCTTTAGGATCGGCATTTGTTGGAGCTTTGTAGCGGAACGAGGCATTTCCACTTTTAGCAGTTTCTTTAACTACACCAGTAATACCGGCTTCATGTCCGACCCCAGCGTCAACCATTTCTCGCAGATCGGGAAAGTAACCATTACCAATTGCCACCCTAAGCTCGGGAAACAAGAATTTGAAGAATATTTGCTTTTGTTCCTTTCCCTTAGGAGGGTATTGAACTTCCGCTAGCTTGTGGTTCCACCTCTTGTAGAATTCATAGATAGGCTCACCGGGCGTCTGCATCGTGTTCTCTAAATCAGTACGGTTGACATGCCAATCTAGGTTCGACTGATACTTCTCACAGAAAGTAGTGGTGATTTGCTCCCACGTCTCTTGTTCGGAGGGATCCAAACTCAAAACCAACGGAGGGCAATTCCGTCCAAAGTGGTATAGAAGACTCGGGCCATTTGCTCGTTAGTGCTGTCACGAGCTCTCATGGCTAGCACATAACTGTCAAGATGAGTCTTAGGATAAGTAATACCATGGAAGGTAGAGACCTTCGGCATCTTGAAGTCCCTAGGTAGAGCACCCACGTTACTTGGGTCAATGGTCTTGACAATTGGAGCGGCTTGCTTGGAAACCGTGTCGGAGAGCTTGTGGATCTGTTCTTGCATGGTAACCACTAGGGGATGGTTGGAGAAATCCGTGCTACCATAGGCTTAGGCAGCGGGAGAAGTAGTGGAGACTGTTGGCACTGCGGCACCAATACTCAATGGTAGTGAAGGCGGTGGCAACTTGGTAGAGGACAAGTAACTACCCATCAATTCTGGTGACGGCTCATATGGACCCTTGCTGGAGGTTGCTTTAGTATCGAAATCAGGAAGAAGGACCCTTTAGTAGTTGGGAACCTTGATAGGGATAGCATCCTTGTTGGAAGGGTAGGTAGCAGGCACTGTTTCGTCTTGGACGAAGATCACTTCTTCATTGTGGAAGCTAGTTTCCACACCCTTCTTCTTCATCTCAGTGTGAAGATGATCTTTGAGCTCTTGGTTGACCCTTTCTAGAGACTTTCTTCTATCCTCAAGCTTAGAGATCTGTAGCATAAGGTTGGTGAAGAAAGCATGGAGAGGTGGCGGAATGTCCGAGGGATTGATACTGGCGGCGATTTCTGGATTGGCAGAAACAGAGACTGGCAGAGTGGAGACATTAGGAGTAGTAGGCTCTGATGATGGAGACATTGCTGATGCAGAGACTGAAGACTGAGCTTGCAGAAGGCTTGACCGTTGAAGACGACCACCAGAACGGACCCAAACTTGCTTCTCTGTAGAGGTAGGGGATGAGCGGTTTAGGACGGGACAAGGCTCATGAAATGTATTTTGTTATTTACAAGACAATGTATTATTAGTCCTAATGGTTGGAAGGGGTACCCCTTTTTGGGTTACTATCTACAAAACCTAGATTAGTGGAGGTCATCACTACGTCTATAGACCCCTTGTTTTTCACCTGTATTGCACCTCCTTAACGGACAATTTGGGCAAGGGTCCTATAGGGCAAGCGACTTCCACCGACCTAACGGATCCTAGAGACTAACCCTTGTTTAAAGGCTTTTAACATAACGTTTATGTTATTTCCGTTATGAGATATCCCTATCGCTATTTCATATTAAGCTAGGAAATTCACAAAGGATCAATCTGGGAATGGGGGATGAAGAAGCTATTGAAAATTCTTTTTGATCTAAGAATTTCGTTCGGTACAAGTTGGATCTATTCCTCAGATGATTCAATAAAATATCTTGCATTTTTTTGGAATTGGTAGATGTCCATGTATCAATCAAGTTAATTTCGTTCTGGTGGGGATCCATTCAATAAAAGAAAAGCAATTAAAGTCGGTTTTGAAAAAAAATTCCTTTCATTTTCCCCTAGACTTGCTAGTTAAGAATAAGTTTTTAACGAGTTGAGATCCTTGTACAAAATATCACTCGGCTTACCATATGCATACCCTTGTAGGGAATTTCATTTTTTTGTGCTTCTTTTTTTTCCCTCGAAGGATTTCGACTCATTAAAGACTTAACGAATGACGGCATGAACGACACGTTAATTGTCTATAAAGAAAAGCTAGTCAAACCAACCGGTAAACTTTGGAGTGTCCTAGACTCTGTGAGTGCATGGTTTCGAAATGAACAAGGGATTCACCTCGACTGCTCCACAAGTGAAAACAGTGAGTTAGATAGCCCGGGTGCCATGAAGATAGAGGCGACAGGATCACCAAAATCTGTGCACTCAGCTGAGTATCCAGTAGGGTGTGCAGTGTGACACGGACCTAGTGGTAGTGTGCAGACAAAAACTAGTTATTTTTTAGGGAGAATACAGAGAGTTTTTTGTTTTTACATGTATGCAATGCAAAAAGTTAGAAAGGGTACAATAGGAAACAGTTAAGATATTAACGCACTAAAGTACAATGGAAGCAAATATATATAGGAGATAAAGTACAAGGGGGGAAGAACAAGTAAGTACAATCATGATATTGACGAAATTTTGACCCTCTATGTTTGAAGATGTTCAAAGCTAATCCCCAGCAGAGTCGCCACTGTGAATACCTCTTTCCGTCATGCGGGGGACGCACGGGAAGTCTTTCTTTTATTTATATTTATTTAACTTTTTTATGGGATTAGGATATTCAAATTGGCATTTAACCTTATTAAGAGTCGCCACGTTGTTTTATCGAGCTAAAACATTGAGAAAAAGCTAACAGAGAGGGTTCGGGGGTCAAGTTATGACAAGAGAAGAATATCAAGTTATCACTCCTATCGCCCGAGCAGTCGGACTTTCTATCATGATGAATGTGTTAGTAGTGTGTTAGTGTTTGAGACCGGATCTGAAGATTTCCTACGTTCCTCTCGTTTGAGAAGCTCAGGTCAGCGTAGTTCGCGCATAATCAGAATAGGGAGAAGAAGCGGGATCATGCATAATGAAGGGGGAGGAGAAAGAATCATGCGAGATAATCACATCCTAGAATAATGATTGTACCATTGATAAGATCAATGTATAGTCATCATATTCACCATTGGAGAGTTACTGATCATGGGAGTAATTATCTAAAGTTTAGGGTTTTAGAAGTAGTTCCTAGATCTCGTGGATCATCATCGGCTATGCAATATAAGTAGGGATTAAAACATTAGATCTAGCATGTTATGCATAGGATAAGCCGTAGATCTAACATAATAATAAGAATATCATGAACATGTATGAATGAACACATAAACATGAAGATCGCTACCCTAGATATAGAGCATACTATGAATTCTAGCAAGAACATGAAGAACACGTTATGAATCATATGAATATAGGCGTATAAACATAATGAAACTAGCATAAATCATATCTAAGCTAAGAAAACATGACAAATTCTCACCAATCTTGACAAGAACGAAGTCGAATCTCTAGCGGGATTCGTCGGACCTTCGGGATTTCTAGAAAGGCTTAGAGAGAGAGAGTTCTGCCGTCAGTTTTGGCTGTAGAACTCGGGGGAGAGAATTGTGTATCGAAATTATGAACTGGGGTCACCTATTTATAAGAAAAGTTGACTTGGAGGAAGTGGCCGCCCGGCCGGTCCAAGGGATTGACACGGTGTTCGAGGCTTTGATCAATCTGGACTCTGGAGAAGGATTAGATAACGTCTATCTTTGCAGCTTCATCTGATCAGGTCATCAATATCTTCTTATTTGGGCTTTTCAGGAAATTCTGGATAAGTCCTGCGCGTCTCGTAATACCTGGGAGGTCCTTGTGAGTTCTAGAATGCCTAATAACTCATTTTTAGGTTGGGTACTAACACCGTCGCAAGGAGGATTTGTGGCTAGCCCGTTTTGCTCTTGAGAAAAGAATTCACGAGGAAGAAGTTTCCGAACATAAGGCCCGTCTGCAAGAGTTCACTGACAACAAGGCAAAGGTCAATGGTAAAACATGCTCAAGTGGCTCGCCCCTCAAAAGTCAAAAAGGTGCCGCCAACAACCGAATTTTCACTCCTCTCCTAGTAGTAACCCAAACTGAAGCATTCAAAATCTTGATGGCAAGTGGAAAAGTCAAACCTTTGGAAGGGTACAAGCCGAAGATGATACCGAAGAATCATGCATTTGGTGAATGGTGCAACTACCACAAGCATAGCGGCCACACTATCGAGGTATGCTACGCTCTCTGAAACATCATCCAAGATTTGTGTTGGGTATGCCCACATATATCTCAGTTTTAATGTATTAGGATTTATTAGATTTGATTGATCCATCACCTAAGTTTTATTTCATGGACTTTAGACCCACATGTAAAAAGTATTTATACTTCATTTTTTAGGTTGTCCATTGTTATATAATAGGCTTAGAAATAGGGCAAGAAGATCAAGTTTCAAGAAAAATCACTCAGTGAGTTTGAGCCGCGCTTATGCGCCTCCACGCGCCACGCGCCACGCGCCTTCCACTTTCGCGCCATGCGCCATTTAGAGCGCGCGCATAAGGATTTCTTCATAAGATATGTTACGCGCCTCTGCACCCCTTGTTTTAAGCACACGCTTACTGTGCGCCTATTGGCTCAATGCGCCTCTTGGCTCAAACGCGCCTCAAGTATTTTTTCAACACTCAGTGATTTATTGAAGACTCGAAGACTTGAAGAGAATTCAAATTACGCCAATGATCCAACGGTGGTTAAAAGATGCATATGCGCCTAATCTGTTGACACGCGTCCATAACGGTCACTTTTATGTTGAGTGTCAAAATGGCCATAATATATGCATGCTCCAATCAACAAGCGACAGCTCATCTTATCCACAAGGATTCCAACGGCTAGTTTTTTGAAGTTCACTATAAATACCCCATAACTTCAACATTTTGAAGTTGCTGAGTTTTGCTAAGAATTTCAAGAATTTCTCTCTCAAAGCATTTGTTGAAGATTTGAAGATTGCCTTCGTTTTTCCAGATTTCTCAAGAACATCTTCATACCTTCATCCTTAGCCCAGATCTTCAAGCCTTAACACTTTAGTTTCTTGTGCTCTCCATCTCAAAGATCTAAAGAGCCTTGATACTAAGAACACACACGCACCTCTTTAGATTAATCATTTAGATTCATCTTTTAGAGATACACCGGTTATTGTTTTGGATTTGTTCTTTCATAGTAATAGATCTTGAGTTAGTGTATAAGCTCAAACATTGTAATTTGTAACACTCACTCATTATATAAGATCTCGATTAGAAATCCAAGACTAACCATCTTGGTAGAGGACGTAGATCTTTCATTGATCGAACCTCTCCAAATAGCTTGTGTTATTATCTTGTCATTTCTTTCAAGTTATTATTTTCACTCACTATTTGCTTGTTTACTCATTGTAGATTGATTGAACTGAATTGTGTTGTGTTGTTATATCATTTGCCTTAGTTCCTTATTTCACTCACTTTGAGCCAAAATACTTAGTGTGTGTGTTGCGCTCCCTTTATCACTTTGCGCCTACTTTCATTACTAAATTCCGCTGTGCATTTCACTCACTCACTTAGGCGCATTTCATAACGCTTACTTGATAAAGTGCGCATTCGCAATTGAGTTTTTCAAGGGTACGAAAAGAAGTATAAAAACAGCTATTCACCCCCCCCCCTCTAGCTATTTTTCATACCCTTGTTGCCCTTTGGGACCAACAAGTGGTATCAGAGCAAACACCTTTATAAAACATTTTTCGTTTTTCAAGCTTAACAGCTTGGGTGCCGATTCTAAATGGCAAACTCAAAACCTATGGCAACTGCAAACTACACTCACGTTCCGGTCTTTGATGAAGATCATTTTGACGTATGGAAATTCAGCATATTGACTCATCTCAACTCAATCGATGAAAGGCTCCATGACACCGTCGTTTATGGACCTTATATTCCGATGAAGGCGAATCCAAATCCACGCACCAACGCTGCTCAACCTACTGTCCTAAAACCAAGGGAAGAATGGACCGAGGAAGAAATTAGAAGAGTCGCAAATGATGGCAAAGCAAGAAAATTCTTCTAAGCACTCTAAGCACGGCGATGAAACAACAAGTCATGCATTGTGCTACTGCAAATGAGCTATGGGATGCTATTGAAGAGCATATTGAAGGAGACACCGTTTGCAAGGAGAACAAGAAATACGAAGTTCAAAAGAGATTCAACAATTTCTCTCAACTCCCCGGTGAAAACTTAAGGCAAACTTATGAACGCTACTGTGAAATTATCAATCTATGTATTTCACTTGGCATGAAGTTTACCAACAAAGATTTGAATGTAAATTTTCTACAAGCTTTTGGATCAAGATACCTTCATAAATCTAGCGCTCTTGAAGACGCTGGAACTTTAGATGTTGGACTTTAAGGAACCTATATGCAAATCTCAAAGTTTACGAACTCAAACTCCAACGAATCAGTGAAACTGAAGGAAAGTTAAAATCTATGGCTATGATGGCGCACAGAGAAGCCGCGCCTACTCCTGCGCCCACACCTGCGCCTGTACAAGATGAGAAAAGCTCCGATCCCAAAATTTCTACTTCTGAGCTATTAGACATGGATGATGAAGACTTCGCTTTATTTGTGAAGAAATTTCAAAAGTTCAGAAAATTCTCAAGACCCGGCTCAACCAACAAATTTCAAGGATCTACCAGCAAAGCTCCTCAAAAGTTTTCAAGGAGCAGTGATTCAAAAAGAAAAGAAGATCTTGTTTGTTTTAATTGCAGGAAACCCGGACATTTTGCATCAAGCTGCCCGATCCCCAAATTTGAATATATGCAGAAGAAGAGCAGCCATACTCCTAAATTCACTCCCAAGTTCACTCGACACAAGGGAATGGTTGCTGAAGAAGAAGCACCAGCAAATGAGCACAATACTTGGATTGAAACAGACTCCGATGAGAGCGATGAAGATTCCGATGATGGACTTGTTTGTTTGATGGCAAATGATGATGAAGTTGATGCTTATGATTCTGATGATGACTTCTCCAAGGATGTTCCCGATATGAATGCCTTGAACAAACCTATCAAGAAATCTGCAGGTTTTCAAGAAGCGAAAAAGAAGAAAGGACCAACCATCAGCGAGCTCGTTGAACAAGGATTTCTCACTCCGGCTCAAAACGATGGTGGATTGTTATTCTCACGATATGATCTTGGAGCAAGGAACAAATTGAGAAAAGGAGCATACATTAGACCACAGGTTGAACCAACTGCTCCAATCTCCAAAATCAATGATGAAGTGACTGCTGAACAAGAAAAATTGTTCAAGAAGGCTGAAAAGGTAATCACTAGATTTGATAGTATGAAGGAAGCTTTAGCACTATCATGTGATGAAATTTCCCAGCTTAAGACCGAGAAATCTCTACTTAAATATGAACTCACCCTCCTTAAGGAGCAGATAAAGAGCATGACTCCTCTTACTGTTAAAAACACTTTTCTAACAGAACAGAACTCACTTCTTAAAGTTCAAAACGATGAATTGGTTGCTCAAATTACTGATCTTAAAAAGATTACAAATGAGTGGTCCAATTCTCGTGTCACTATGGAGAATATATTTGAGTCCCAAAAAGTCAGTGGTGATAAAAGTGGCTTGGGATTCTCATCAACTAGTGACAACTTTAAATGTGATGTCTGTGCTGAAAGAGATAGTGAATTTACCAACCAACAAACTCTTGAAATTCCCAAGGAAAAACATTCTAATTCAATGGGTAAAGGACATGAAAAAGTCAAGAGACAAACATTCCATTATGTCTACCCAACGAAGCAATTTGGGAAAGCTAATGGGAAAGATATAGCTACAGATGAACCATCTCCTAGCAAAATCATTCTTGAAAATAGGCGCGCTCCTTCTCCGAGTGCTCATTATGCGCCTAAGAGCCACGCGCCTCATCGCCGTGCGCCTCCTAGCCCTATGCGCCCTTCGAGAAAAAGCGCTCCAAAATTTCAAAAGAAAGATTTTGTTAAGTCTAGTTCATCTGACCCAAAGAAGAATGCCATCCCCAAGAAAAGTAAAGAGTTTGTGAAAACTCACATGATTGGTGGCTTTCATCATTGTTCCATTTGTGATTGTTCAGGACACAAGGCCGTGGAATGCCTTTTGCGATTCACTCCCAATGCCAAAGGACGTAAAAATCCTAAGGTCAAGCAAGAGTGGGTTGTCAAAAGTTGCTAACCCTAGGACCCAAAAGGAATAAAGGGGACCTGCTTAAATGTCTATATTTCAGGTTCTTTGTTTCATGGCTGGATCTTCAAAAGCTAGAAATTATGAATGGATTCTCGATAGTGGGTGTTCAAGACACATGACTGGAGATGAATCCTTATTAGAAGATGTCCATGAAGAAAGAGGTCCCTCCGTAACATTTGGCGATAATAACAAAGGTCAAGTTGTAGCATATGGAAAGCTCAAGAAAGACAAAGTGTGCATTGAAAGAGTCTCACTCGTGGAAGGGCTCAAGCACAACTTATTATCCATATCTCAATTCTGCGACAAAGGATTAGAATGCCATTTTACTTCAACGCAATGTCTTATCAAGAATGGCAAAACTGGAGCTATCTTACTCACGGGATATCGTAAGACAAATATTTATATTATTGATTTTCATAGTATGAACTCTAGTACTAATCTTTGTTTTGTAGCAAAAAGTGTGAACGAAAATAGTTGGCTGTGGCACAAGCGCTTAAGTCACTTAAACTTCAAGTATCTATCTAAACTCAGCAGGAACAATCTTGTCAAAGGACTTCCCAAGGTTGCTGATCATCATGACAAAAAGTGCGCCGCATGTCAACTTGGCAAACAACCGAAGCAGTCATTTTCAAGCAAGTCAAATCCTTCAACTACAAGATGTTTGCAACTGCTTCACATTGATCTATTTGGACCAGTTTCCACCGCAAGCATTCGTAGAAACAAGTATACTCTAGTTGTGGTGGATGATTATTCAAGATATACATGGGTAGAGATGATGATTACAAAAGATGATTGTTATGATATTCTCACTACCTTATTTCGACTGCTCCAAACCCAAAAAGAAGATGACATCGTTAGTGTTCGATCCGACAATGGAACAGAATTCAAGAACAACGGTGTTGCTCGATACTGTGAAGATCATGGGATAGATCACAACTTTTCAACCGCCGGAGTTCCTCAACAAAATGGCGTTGTTGAACGAAAGAATAGAACGTTTGATTGAAGCGAGAAAGACGATGATAGCTGAAGCTAAATTGCCTAAGTACTTTTGGGAAGAAGCTATCAACACTGCATGTTTTACTCAAAATCGTTCCCTCATCAACAAACTTCACAACAAGACTCCGTATGAACTTTGGCGTGGTAGAACTCCCAACATTGCATTCTTCAAGATCTTTGGTTGCAAATGTTATATCCTCTACAACGGAAACGAACATAGAGGTAAATTCGATGCCAAAGCCGACGAAGGTATTTTTGTTGGGTATGCCAAACACTCTAAAGCTTTTCGTGTTTTCAATAGAACTACATTAGTGATAGTTGAATCTATACATGTTACATTTGATGAACATTCTCTCCTTGAGCCACATTTGGCTCCAAATGTTGCTGATGATTCTATTGAGTTAAATGATACAGGTGCTCCTATTTATGTTGCTCCACTCAAGATCAGAATCTATCAACACAAGGAAATCCATCTACATCAAATGCACCTAATTCAATGTATAATGCGCCTGGTGAATCCTCTATTGCGCCTCACTCAAATGATGCGCCTCATGATTCCTCTTACGCGCCTATTTCTACTGCTGCATCTGGTGTAAACCCAAATTTCAATTCTGAGCCAGTTCAACCCCCAAATTTCAATGACTTTGAATCTGGTGAAGAGGTACCAATTGAAGACCTTCAAATTACTACAACTCAACCTAACTTACCTCCTGAAATTCGTGAAGTTAGAGGTCACCCGATTGCTAATATCATCGGTGATCTACAAGTTGGTGTTCGTACAAGGAGAGCTACAAACTTTGATGCTTACACTGCTTTTATCTCTCAAATTGAACCGAAGAAGGCTGATGAAGCGCTCCAAGATCCTAATTGGGTTGTTGCAATGCAAGAAGAACTCAATCAATTTGAACGATGTAAGGTTTGGACTCTTGTTCCAAGACCAAATGATCAAGGAGTGATTGGTACGAAATGGGTGTTCAGGAACAAGATGGATGAGAATGGAACCATCACGAGAAACAAAGCAAGATTGGTTGCACAAGGCTATAGGCAAGAAGAAGGAATTGATTACGATGAAACTTTTGCGCCCGTAGCAAGACTTGAAGCTATCAGATTATTTCTAGCTTACGCCGCTCACAAGAACTTCAAGTTATATCAAATGGATGTGAAGAGCGCGTTTCTAAATGGTGAACTCCAAGAACAAGTCTATGTTGCTCAACCACCTGGGTTTGAAGATTCACAATTTCCAAATCATGTGTACAAACTCCAGAAAGCTTTGTATGGACTCAAACAAGCACCAAGAGCATGGTATGATACACTATCCAAGTTTCTCATCGAAAAAGGCTTCACTCGCGGTAAAATCGATACAACTCTTTTCATTGCCAAACATAATGGTCATAAATTACTTGTTCAAATTTATGTTGATGATATTATATTTGGTTCTACTAATGAATTGTTGTGCAAGCGTTTTGAGAAACTAATGAAGAGCAAGTTTGAAATGAGCATGATGGGAGAACTCACATTCTTCCTCGGGCTTCAAATCAAGCAAATGAGTGAAGGCATTTTTATCAACCAATCCAAATACACAAAGGACTTAATCAAGAAGTTTGGACTTGAGAACGCTAAATCATACGATACTCCAATGGCCACCGGCAACAAACTCGACAAAGATCTAAAAGGTAAACGTGTTGATCAAACGCTCTATCGAGGTATGATTGGCTCACTCCTTTATCTTACTGCTAGCAGGCCCGATATTATGTTTAGTGTTTGTGTTTGTGCTCGTTATCAATCCGACCCTAGAGAAGCACACTTAATTGCTGTGAAACGTATTATAAGATATCTCTCTGGCACTGTTAACCTTGGACTTTGGTACACCAAAGATTCGAACTTTAAACTTGTAGGTTACTCAGATGCGGATTATGCAGCGTGCACAATTGATAGGAAAAGCACAAGTGGCACCTGTCATTTCCTCGGATATAGACTTGTGTCATGGGCGAGTAAGAAACAAGCTTCAGTATCTGTCTCAACAACCGAAGCCGAATATATCGCTGCGGGAAGTTGTTGTTGTCAAATACTCTGGATGAAGCAGCAATTGGTGGACTATGATATCATCGAAGAAAATTGTCCCATCTACTGCGACAATACATCAACAATTGCGGTTTCTGAAAATCCTGTCATACACTCAAAGACCAAGCACATCGACATCAAATATCACTTCCTCAAAGACCACGTGGAAAAAGGCAATATTCATTTGGAACACGTGGGAACCGACTATCAAATCGCCGACATTCTAACTAAAGCACTTGACGCGAAACGGTTCATGTTTTTGAGAGGTGAAATGGGTATGCTTGAACTCAACTAAATTCAATATAGTTTTGTCAATACTAATGATTTTATGTTGTGTTGAGTTATGAGTATATTAGGTACAAATGATTAAATCAATTTTTCAAAAGTTTCAAGGAAATTATGCGCCATCTATGCGCCTTACTAACTGCGCGCCCATCTCTCGTTTTCTGCGCGCACAATATCTGCGCGCCTATCAATTCATGCGCGCGCTCAACCATCTTTGCGCGCCTTGATGTGTAATGCGCCTTGATGAATAATGCGCCTAGATGAGTATGCGCCTTGCTGAAGTAATGCGCCTCTTCATGCGCGCATTAACTATTGCGGCTCAATCATTTCTCAAAATTCAATTTCAATGATTGAACGTAATAAATACACAAGTACCAGGTATGTTCATTCTGTTCATTTATTATAGGAATCTATGTCTTTTGACATTCCTTTAATTGTTCAAGGGTACTTGTGCAATTAAAATTTTTCCCTCGTTTTACGCTTTTCGAAAAATTTTATTTTCTGGGATATATTTCTTGCACCCCAAACTTACACCAAAATAGATGTTTTTGGTGTTTGTGCAAAAATTAGTCAAAATTGCTCATACACTTAAAGGGAAAGTGGAGCAGTTTTTCAAAAACCTAAATGTCACATCATGACACTTTAGGTCATTCAGCCATTAATGCCCTTCAAATCCCAAAAATCCCTCATTAATGAATGTCCTTTTTGTCATGATGAGCCGCCATTTTCAAATCCCTCATAAATGCAATCCTTTCAACTTCCCATCTTTTTAAATTTTTGACTGTTTTTTTTTTCATATCAGTGCAAGTTTTTAATCCTAACCTATAAAAACACATCAACACCTTACTCCCTCCTACCTACTCTATTTCTCTCTCTCTCCCCGTCTCACTCCCTCTCTCCCAGACTCGTCTCTCTCTCTTCATCTTCATTTTTCTTCTTCATTTTACATTCATATATATAAGTTTATGGGTCCTAAGAAAGCATCAACATCTACACAAGACGATATGGTATGAATTCTCAACCTTTAATCTCCTTATATTTTGTGTTTTTTTCGTCATTTTCAGTGATGTTTTTCGTTTTTTTTTAAAACCCGGATTCATTTTCTTTGATTTCTCTTGATTCGATGATCCGTTTTCTATATCGTTTGTTGGGTTGTGTTCTATTCTTGATTTCGAATCTTTTAAAACCAACATTTTAACGATCAATGCTCTGTTTGTTACAAATCTGAGTTTTTGTTTTCAAAATTTTTCAAAATTTCGGGCATTCTTTTGATCATTGTGCTTTCATTATTGATTTGTTCTTATTTTTGTTTGCATATTTAGATTCCTTGTCGTCATGCGGTCATTTTGATATATTATTTGTCTAGTTTGGTGAAGTTTCATGATTTTCGTGTTCTTGGTGTTCTTCGAGCATTCAAGGGTCGTTCTTCGTGTTCTTCGTCATTTATGCATGTTTTGGTCTCTAAAAATTTTCTAACTTGTTTTCGAAAATTTGAACTTTTTGATTTTCATTTCTTTCATTTGAATGCTTGTTGTTTGTTTTTCTTACTAAGTAAAAATTTTCACGTCATGCGCCTATGTACTTCTTTATGCGCCTATTTTTTATGCGCCTGAATGATTTATGCGCCTCTACTTGTATATGCGCTTAAATCATTCTGCGCCTAAAAACCTTATGCGCCTAACTTCGTACTTAGTCAAATTTCGTTGTTTTAATTTTTCCTTAGTATTCACATAGAACCATATTATGCGCCTTGTAACTCTATGCGCCTTCAATATTTTATGCGCCTAATTCAATCATGCGCCTTGATTCTCTATAATTTTGTGCGCCTGTTTCAATTATGCGCCTATATATTTCATGCGCCAATGTTACTTTGATCTTTTATGTTTCTATGCGCCTATATCACTTCTAACATCAATCATTTTTTTCAGGACCTTGCAAATTTCAAACTTGAAGAAACTCTTGATCTATTGGAGTTATCTGGTGAAGTGATGGGAAGAGAAATAATAGAGACTCTGCGCGTCGCTGGTCTGCTCCCTTTATTCACCATGGACCAAGATTTCTTCTCTGCGCTCCTCGTGGATGAGTTCTTCTCCACTGCTGTTCTAGTGGAAATTGACGTAAATGGGCGCACTCACTACCGGATTGAGGCGCGCGTTCAAAATGTTGACGTCCATATTTCATCATCTGTGATTCGACACTTGCTCGGTTTTCCATCTACCGGTGAAGATCGCATTATTGGGCGCCCGATGACTTACTCAATTGATGATCAGAACAAGATGGCTGCCTCAGTTCTAAATATTCCCACGCTTCAAAACAATATCAAAAACACCGAAATTCGAGATGGTGGAGAACTCTTGACTCACATCGCTCACTTGGTGGGAACTTCAATAGTGTTCAAAACTGGGAACGTAAACCGATTCACGGTTGAACAATGGGAATACACAGCTGCTATCATGGCCAAGGAGAAGCTTCACTGGCCTCATATTCTGTTCAAGACTCTGCGTGAGCAAATTGATAAATTTGTGAAGAACAAAAGTGATGGAAAGACCCGATTCCGCTCACACTGCCTTATTCTCACAAAACTTTTTCTAACTTACCCTGAGTTAGTTAAGTTTTTGAATGAGAATCCGGAGTACAAGATCAACGATGTTCCAATGTTGGTAAAGCTAGTTTGGACCTCAAGAAGCGCAGGAAGAAGCCCACAAGCGCGCAAAAGGAATCCAAATCAAGACTGTTGAAGGCTTAGTAGATGAAGACACAGAGTCCGATGATGCGCCAGTCCTTAAAAGCGCACCATTATTAAAGAGCGCAGTAAAAGCAAGCGCTAGACAAAGCGCAGATCCTGTGCCAGGCGCAGATAAAAGCAAAGGCAAACGGGTAGTTGATGACCCTACTCCTGCGCCTGTCAAACGCACTAGATTTGAAACTGATGATGAGCGAGATCTGAGGCTAGCGCAGGAAGCCAGCAGGCTTGAGGCTCAACGAAAAAGAGATGAAGACTTTCTAGCCAAACAAGCTGCTGAGTCAGAAAAGTTAGAGCGCATGAAAGGCGCCGGATCAAGCGCAGATATTGAGAAAGGGCCTTCTGTTTCCGCGCCTTCCCAGCGCGCTCCTTCTCAACGCGCCCCCACTCCTCGTGCGCCCTCATTCAAATTTCAACCTTCCAATATGTCAAGGGTACAACTCCTCTCTGATTTCTTCGGCGATGACATTTCAGACATTGAGGAACCCGTTCAGGGGGAGCAAGAGACCATCCTCAGCGCACTCCTTCTCCAGTTGCGCCTCCACCTGGACCAGATCCGATCTCAACAGAAACTTTTGATGTTGAAACAGTTGTTGTTGAAACTGTTGAAATTGAAACTGAAGATGAATTTGAGTCTCCTACTCATTCACCTCCTCCTGCGCCTCCATCTCCTTCTGCGCCCCTTCAAGATCTGCGCCCCTTCAAGATGATGCGCCACTCTCTACCCCTGCGCCTCCTCTGTCTGCTCCTGATTTGAGCGAGGTACTTTCATTCTTCATTCTTTACAGCAGGGGCAAGCCAATTTAGAGCAAGGACAGGCGCATATAAAGTCTCAATTTGAGCTTCTTACTTCCTTACTCACTGATCAATCTGAAGAGATTGCTGCCATTAAGGGGGAGATGAACTCTCTCAAGGCCAAACTTTCTGCTCCTTCTCCTCCTCCGGCGCAGACTCAGGTTCAAGCTCATACTGACCAGGCGCAAACCACCGCTTCTGCGCCTACGTTCATACCTCAATCTGCTGCGTCTCAATCAAATATGAATGTGCTTGTATCTAAGTTGGATGTCCTGAAAGAGTTGGTCGTCACTCATTTCACTGCCGCTCAATCAAGCTCTGACAGACGCGCCGAACATATTTCTTCAGATATTATCACGGCTCAGAATGCCATTGAAGCTCACATTCAAATCCTAGAAGAAAATATTTCACAACAGCAGCAATCACTCAGCGTTCCATTGATGAATACCAAAACATCAATGTGAATCACTTGAGTTATATTAGAGACGGTATTACTGCTACTCACTCCAGTGTCACGGACACTCAAGGGTTAGCGAACCGTAGTCATCAGCTCGCAAAGCAAATTCAGCGTTCTGTTTCAGAGATCGTTGAAGGATTGAAGGAAGATGATGCGCCTCCCAACCCTTAGCTTCTATTATTTTTTTGTAAATTTTTAGAACCTTTTGTAATAGAACAATCTCTTTTGTGATAGTGATTTTGTGCTTACTTGTTTTAGCACCTTTTGTTTTTGTTCTATTCAAAACTTGTAACTTGTAACTCTTACACCCCAAGTTTTAATGAGAACAATGCATCACTTATTATCAAACCTTGTTCACTCAAACTCCTTGTTTGTAGAACAATGAATATTGTTTAAATCCATATGCATCATATTGAATTGTTTCATACTTTCATGCATTAAGTTTAAACTTGGTTTAAACACATTTCAAAACTAAAATTCATATATCATCTTGAATGTGTTAAACTGTTGTTTTATCTTTCCATATGTAACTCTTTATTCTTATTGGAATAGATTAGGATCTATATTTTGGACCAGTGTGTACATTAACTTGAGACATGAATTACCAATTTCATTCATTTGGACATGTTTTTATCAAGTATAATGTTTGTCCTTGATATAGTAGGTAATGGCATCAATCAAATAGGGGGAGATTGTTGGGTATGCCCACATATATCTCAGTTTTAATGTATTAGGATTTATTAGATTTGATTGATCCATCACCTAAGTTTTATTTCATGGACTTTAGACCCACATGTAAAAAGTATTTATACTTCATTTTTTTAGGTTGTCCATTGTTATAGAATAGGCTTAGAAATAGGGCAAGAAGATCAAGTTTCAAGAAAAATCACTCAGTGAGTTTGAGCCGCGCTTATGCGCCTCCACGCGCCACGCGCCACGCGCCTTCCACTTTCGCGCCATGCGCCATTTAGAGCGCGCGCATAAGGATTTCTTCATAAGATATGTTACGCGCCTCTGCGCCCCTTGTTTTAAGCACACGCTTACTGTGCGCCTATTGGCTCAATGCGCCTCTTGGCTCAACGCGCCTCAAAGTATTTTTTCAACACTCAGTGATTTATTGAAGACTCGAAGACTTGAAGAGAATTCAAATTACGCCAATGATCCAACGGTGGTTTAAAGATGCATATGCGCCTAATCTGTTGACACGCGTCCATAACGGTCACTTTTATGTTGAGTGTCAAAATGGCCATAATATATGCATGCTCCAATCAACAAGCGACAGCTCATCTTATCCACAAGGATTTCCAACGGCTAGTTTTTTGAAGTTCACTATAAATACCCCATAACTTCAACATTTTGAAGTTGCTGAGTTTTGCTAAGAATTTCAAGAATTTCTCTCTCAAAGCATTTGTTGAAGATTTGAAGATTGCCTTCGTTTTTCCAGATTTCTCAAGAACATCTTCATACCTTCATCCTTAGCCCAGATCTTCAAGCCTTAACACTTTAGTTTCTTGTGCTCTCCATCTCAAAGATCTAAAGAGCCTTGATACTAAGAACACACCGCACCTCTTTAAGATTAATCATTTAGATTCATCTTTTAGAGATACACCGGTTATTGTTTTGGATTTGTTCTTTCATAGTAATAGATCTTGAGTTAGTGTATAAGCTCAAACATTGTAATTTGTAACACTCACTCATTATATAGATCTCGATTAGAAATCCAAGACTAACCATCTTGGTAGAGGACGTAGATCTTTCATTGATCGAACTCTCCAAATAGCTTGTGTTATTATCTTGTTCATTTCTTTCAAGTTATTATTTTCACTCACTATTTGCTTGTTTACTCATTGTAGATTGATTGAACTGAATTGTGTTGTGTGTTATATCATTTGCCTTAGTTCCTTATTTCACTCACTTTGAGCCAAATACTTAGTGTGTGGGTTGCGCTCCCTTTATCACTTTGCGCCTACTTTCATTACTAAATTCCGCTGTGCATTTCACTCACTCACTTAGGCGCATTTCATAACGCTTACTTGATAAAGTGCGCATTCGCAATTGAGTTTTCAAGGGTACGAAAAGAAGTATAAAA
>JAOWBW010002998.1:0-44675 GCA_026119855.1 Campanula takesimana
TGAGGGAGAGGTTGATGGCCATTCCGAGGCTCCTATCTCTCACCATCCTTGGTCTTACTCTTTGAGAGGCATTATCTTGGACCTAGTTCAGAGTGATTGGGAGGCTTACATGGCTTGCCTCACGACTGCCGAGATACGCTGGCTAGTTCCCCATTTGCGTATTGGCTCGGTGCTGAGTATCAAGATAATTCCCCCTTTGTTCGGGTGCCAGGCTCTTGGGTTCGTCTCATTATATACCTTCTTTGGTCCGTCGTCAGTTTGGGTTACCGCAGACTCCACTGTTGGAGTGGTCGGGTGTCAACCCGGAGCACCTGAGGCTTTCATCTCTGTCTATGTAGGATTCCTCCACGTCTCACTTTGTCCCGGTCGTGGACTTATTCCCCTCTTTCCAGCTCGGGCTCTTCTTGGCGAGCGGCTAGCATGGTTTTGACCACGGTGTACTTGGACTGGTATGAACAGACCATGGGACAGACTCAGAGGCTCATTGAGGAGAGGCGTGAGGCTATTCTTGGTGAGACTTATGGTCCTAGCAGGATCCTAAGGGAGACCGAAGCTGTGGCGAGTGGCCATAACATTACTGGAGACTTTGTTGAGGACTATAGAGTTTTGCAGACAGGAGGATGGCCGCGATGCCTAAGGCGGGGGCACGAATGGAGGATCTTCGGGCTCGGGCTGCCGCCAATGCGGCTTTGAGGGCGACCGGGCTCGTAGATGATGCTGGAAGAGCCTCTGATCATGGAAAAGGGGGAATTGACCTTTTTGAGGTGAAGAAAAAGAAGACCCGGAGAAGTCAAAGAAGAAGTGAGGGGCGAAGGACAGTGATTTCCATGTATCCACCCATTGCCATTGCAGACACATTAGTTTATCTTAGGTATTTTAATTATGTCTTAAGCATGTTAGTTGGGTCGAGAGTAGACCGTGCTTTGAACTCATCAAAGAAGTGTTTTTAACTGTAATGAAAATGGTTACTTATGAAGCCAATTTGCGTTCTCATGGAGCTCTTGCTCAAATCCAAATTTGATTTTTATTTATTTTTTAGACTGGACCAAAGATTGGCTGCCTACGTTCCCCTTTTACAAATGAAAATCTAAGGGGCTCAGTCATCGTAGTTCATTTCTTTCACAAATTTTAGGATGCGACCCTGTTTTTTCTCTAGACCGCCCGATGGGTTTTCAATCTAGGTGGGTATATTCTTTTAGCACCCCCTTTTTTTTTTTTTTTTTTTAAACAAAGTAACGACGAGCTTATCACCATTGACTGGGTGCATAAAGGGTTGCCGTCCAAGTCTGCGAGCCTCATTGCCCCCCCTGAAAAGACTTCTTGCACCACAAAGGGACCAATCCACACGGGTTCCCATTTTCCATCGGGATTAGACCTCCCCGGGGGTTTTCCTTAAGGACTAAATCTCCTGCCCGAATCTCTCGGGCTTTACCTTCTTATCAAAAGCTCGCGCCATTCTTCCTTGGTAGGCACGGATGTGTTTCCATGGCCCTCAGGCGACGTTCGTCCAACAAGGCCAGCTCATCATGTCGGCTTCGAAGCCAATCGACCTCGTGGATCTTATTTTCCAGCAAAATTCTTAGTGACGGTACTTCCAATTCTGCGAGAGCATGGCTTCCATTCCGTACGTCAAAGCAAAGGAGTTTCTCCTGTGGCTGTTCTGACCGAAGTTCGGTAGCCCCACAAAGCTAGGTGTAGCTTTTCGGGCCAATCTCTTCCCCGTGTTGCCATCTTTCTAATGATCCTCTCAAGCGTTTATTGGCGGCTTCTACCGCGCCATTGGTCTGGGGTCTGTATGGGGAGGACTTGTGACGAGTAACTCGGAATTCTCCCAATAATCGATCGCATTCACCCTTGAAGTGCGAGCCATTGTCGGTAATGACCTCGTTCGGGACTCCGTACCGGCACATGATATTCTCTTTGATAAATCCCGCCACCTTCTTGGAGGTGAGGACCCGGTATGACTTAGCCTCTACCCACTTTGTGAAGTAATCCACGGCTACCAAAACGAACTCGTGACCATTACTACCGGACGGGGAGATTTTCCCGATAACATCAATGCCCCATGTTGAGAAGGGCCATGGTGTAGTCATGCAGTAGAGATGATGAGGCGGTAGGTGGTTGAGGTTGGAGAAACGCTGACATTTATCACACCTCCTTACGAATTGCATGCAATCTGTTTCCATTGAGATCCAGAAGTAACCCATCCGCAGAATGGTTTGCATTAATGCCCTTGCGTTCATATGAGGACCACACACTCCACCATGAACTTCTTGCATGAGTTCTTTTGCCCTTTTTCCACTTATGCATCTAAGGAGGAGCCCTGATGGCGTTTTTTGTATAGGATGTCCCCCAGGATGACGTAATTGGATGCCAACCGCTTGAGTGCCGTCATACCTTTGGCTTTGATCCCGTGCAAATACTCTCCCTTTTCATTCATGAAGGAAGCTTCCCCTTCTTTGAGGAATTGGTAAATCTGGTTGTACCATGGTCCTTTACCTCTTCCGGGATTGCTCCGATTTCGAAGCAGTATGCTGGGCTTTCCTTTTTCCCGACCCGAATGGTTTTATCAATTTTCCCTCGGGGATTTCTACCAATGAAGCCAAAGTTGCCAGGGCGTCGGCGAAACGGTTCCGGTCCCTCGGCAGGTAATGGAAGCTGACCTCTTGGAATTGTGCTATGAGCTCTTCCATATAGGCATGATATTTTCGCAACCGGGATCCAGTGTTTTCCATTTGTTCGAGACTTGGTTGATAATCAAGGCCGAATCGCCGTATACTTCCAGCTCCTTAACATTCCTCTCCAGAGCTGCGTCCAAACCGGCTGTGCATGCCTCATATTCTGCAGCATTGTTGGTGACATCGAAGTTCAATTTGATGGCGATGGGGGTGTGCTCGTCTTTTGGATTCACCAAGAGCAATCCTACACCGTTTCCTCTTTTATTGGCAGCTCCGTCGAAGAACAATTGCCACCTATTTCCTCCCTCGAGGGTAAAGATTCCTTCATCTGTGAATTTTGGTTCGGGCCCCCTTTCTTCATTACTAGGGAAATCTGCCAAGTGTTCTGCCAAAACCCTTCCTTTGACTGCCTTTCTCGACACATAACTGATATCGTATTCGGCTAAGAAGAAGGACCATTTGGCAAGCCTCATAGACAAAGATGGCTTTTCCAATAAGCACTTGATGGGGTCTATTTTGGAAATAAGTTGTATCGGATGAGCCTGCATGTATGTTTTAACTTTCTCACGACCCATACCAATCCTGCGCAAGTCTTCTCAATTGGGAGTAGTTGAGCTCGCTTCCTTGTAGCTTACGGCTCACAAAGTAGATGGCATTTTCCACCTTTGAATCTTTCTTCTCTTGGGCCAACATTGCTCCTATCGACGCATCAGTCACCGTTAGGTAAAGCAAGAGTGGCTTGTCCTTGTGCGGAGGGCATAGGATTGGCGGTTGGACGAGGTAGGCCTTAATCTTGTCGAAGGCCTTTTGGCACTCCCCGTTCCATTTGATCTCGGCATTCTTTCTTAGCAGTTTGAAGATGGGCTCACAAATGGGAGTGAGTTGGTTTATGAAGCGGCTGATGTATTGCAACTTTCCCATGAAGGCTTTTACCTCTGTTTGGGTGCGAGGCGGCCTCATTTCTACAACTGCCTTGACCTTTTGAGGATCAATTTCGATGCCCCGTTCGGTGACCATGTATCCCAAAACCTTGCCACGAGAAACCCCAAAAGTGCACTTGGCCGGATTAAGTCTCATGGAGTGCTTCCTAAGCCTGTCAAAGAACTTTCTCAAGTCTATCAAATGTTGCCCGTCAGAACCCTTAGAATGCACGATCATGTCATCGACATACACTTCTATTTCCTTATGGATCATGTCGTGGAAGAGTGCGGTCGCAGCTCTTTGGTAGGTAGCCCCAGCGTTTCGCAACCCGAAAGGCATCACGGTATAGCAAAAGGTTCCCCATGGGGTGGTGAAGGCAGTTTTTTCCTGGTCCTCCTCTGCCATCTTAATCTGGTTATACCCGGCGAAGCCATCCACAAAACTTAACCTCAAAGCTAGAGGTTGTATCCACAAGCATGTCGATGCTTGGGAGGGGAAAGTCATCTTTGGGACTCACTTTGTTGAGATCCCTGAAGTCGACGCAGCATCAAACCTTTCCGTTGGCCTTTGTGACCGTTACTATGTTGGAGAGCCATGAGGGGTATTCTATCACTCTTATAAAGCCGACCCGAAGCAACTTTTCAATCTCTTCTTTGACCTGCAGGGACCATTCTGGTTTGATTCGCCGAACCTTTTGCTTAACGGGTTTCACCTCGGGGTCTACGGGGATCCTGTGTTCCACGATCGAAGCATCCAACCCTGGCATATCCTTATAAGACCACGCAAACACATCTACATACTCTTTGAGTAGCTCAACCAAAGCTTCCCTTTCGGCCCCTTTGAAGTATTCCCCAACCTGTGTCTCCTTTGGCTCACTTTCGGTTCCCAAATTCACCTTAGTCAAAACCTCTTCGGCAGCTTGGGCACGGTTTTCCTCTTGATCAACAACCTGCTTTGATGATTGTTTAATGTTTGGATTGTTTAGTGCGTCTGCATTATTAGGTGATTCATTATTAACCATTTTCAGATTATTAGTTAATTTATCATCTAATAAGTTGGCAATGAGGGGATACTCGGAAAGATCTATCATTTCATTCAATGCAAACGGGAATACAACGTTGGCTACAAGTTCATAATCCTCGGGCGTGAGGCCCTCGGAGGAGACAGACTCGAATTCAAAGACAAGATTTGGGAGACTCAACTACATTGGACCCTATGACATTTGACTCTAGGGGACGAGGGACCAGTCCAAGTTTCGCGGTCATTTCTTCTTTGCTCGCCACCGGTCCAGAGAAGGTTACCCAATTTTTTCAGAGGCATGTCCGTCGGCTTTTCAAGAGTGTGTGGGTCAAAGGTTGCAAGAGGTCCATCTTCAATCACGGCAATCATTTCCTTTTCGAAGTCAATTAGGTCAGGCACAACCATGTCTTCTCCGAACATTCTTTGCATTACCACACCGCTCCACTCATTGCCCATAGCATCCTCGGTGGCGCCCTTAGGAACTTCCTCCTCAAACTTGTATTTGCCATTTTGTCCCCAGACGGATCCCCTTTCCTTGCTAGCTCCCGTCACAGACAAGGTTTCAAATTCTTTTACCATTTCGGGCACCCCCTTGAAGGTGTATTCGTGGCTGATAGTAGTATCAGTAGGCTCTTTTATCTTGGGCGTATCCAGAAATGCCCTCCTCACGGGGTTTGCCACCACCCTTCGGAACCTTTTGAAATCCTCTTGCAACTTATCCCAATTGGTCATCATCGTCTCTCTTGGCTCTGGGGGTTCGACTTGAACTCCCCCCTTTACAAAGTAACGGCTCATATCGAAGGTACAAGGACGAAGGTTGGGGGTTTTAAACGGAGTCCCTTGAGCCCTGGCTTGGTTTTTCTTCCGAGCCACTTCCTTATCCATCATGAGGTCTCCGGGGGTGGGTTTGTATCCCAAGCCATGAAGCGTGTTTTGCTCTTTGATCTCAACGATCTTGTGAGTCCCTTGGAGCTTCCTTCCTAGTCCAAGCCCCGGGAGGTAGCGCATCAGACGCATCATTCTCATCGCAGGAGGAATCTTATCCTTGGTGAGCGTGAGATCTACACAACAAATGTGGGTTTTAGGTGGTACTTCTGTGAAGCCAGTCAAAGCCATGCCGCTTCCCTCATGCTTAATTTCTAACACAGGAATCCCATTGGTGTTGGTTCCTTCTGCGGTCACGCTGTCCCCATATATAGTTGTCAAGTTACCCCCTCGCACGTATTTCACACATTGATGGAGAGTGGAGGCGACCCCGTTGACTTTGTGGAGCCACGGGCGTCCCAATAAGGCAGTGAAGGATATGGGGATGTCGAGCACTTGGAAGTCGGTCAGCATCATTTGTTTCCCAAACCAAAGGTTCAAAGTGGCCACCCCTAAGACTGAGCGGGCCGTGGAATCATAAGCCTTGACAGTGATCACGGAAGGCTTTAGGTCGGTGGTCTCAAGTCCAAGTAGGTCCATCATCTTGGCGGGGAGGACATTCATGGCGGAGCCGTTATCGACCAGAACCCGGGGGAGGCGGCGATCGTTCAATTGTACCGTAATGTAAAGGGCCTCGTTATGGCTAGCCCCAAACTTCGGCAAATCCAAATCTGTGAATGTGATGATATTTCCATACTGAACACTTCCGATCATTTGTACGGCCTCCTCGGGGGTAGCTGTGGTGGGTACCATAGTGTGGGCCAAGCATTCCTCCAACTTGAGCTTATGAGGGTAGGAGGAAGTAAGGAGGGACCACAAAGATATGTTAGCTTGTGTCCTCTTAAGTTGGGCTAAGATGGGATCCTCTTCTTCGGAACCTGGGGGTTTTGCCTCGTCAACAAGAAGGGGAGGTGCTCGGTGTTCCGGTGGTGGAGGTTTTTTAGGGTTCTCCGTGTGCACTTGCCCTGATCGAGTTAATACACTCATTTCCAAGGGGTCATTGACTTTTATCATCTATCTCCGATAGGCGGAGGGTTTTGGGTACCGTACGGCCATGCCTCCCTCCTTAACTCATTTATCGTGACCATTCGTTTTGGGGTGGATGTTGACCCACAAATTTTCCCTAGGGAGATAGGGTGGTGGTTCTGGCTCTTTCCGGCTCCCACAGTTTCACGAAGCTTTTCCAGGGTGAGCATGCAACAATAATCATCTGGGAACGCTGACCCGTCAAACAGCGGCGGTGGCGGAGATGGTGGTGGCAAGGCTAAGAAATCATCTAAGGCTGGAAATTCCTCTTTCCCCAATTTCGGGGGGAAAACACAAGGAGCCATATTTGAGGATACTTCGTCATCATCACTTTCACATAGGATCCGGAGCTCCTTGTGAGGTAGAGAACGAACGGCTTCTTTCATTTGGGTGAGATAATCAATCGTTTCTGGGATCTTTGCTACCTCCGACCCGTTTCGTTTAATTGTCCTCTTGCGCGTAGATGAACTACATGCCTCAATGATATGGAAACAATCATCATGGAAAGGCCATCCCCATTCGAGCCTTGGCTTTCGCTGTCCAACGTACTCCTAATGGACTTTTCCATCTCCTCCATACATTGTTTAAATGTTAAATCATGTTCGGTGAGTGTTATTACGACCAATTCATCGGCATTTTGGTGGGGTACCCTTGCACTCATCACATTGGAGATCATAAAGTCGGATGGGCATCTCATATCTCTCTCTTGCACACATGCCCATAAGGCTTCCTTCCATTCTACCCCAATCTGAGCCATTGGGACATTGAATTCCAAAAGGTTCACAGGTGTAGGCTCCTCGAACTCAATCATATTAATGCCTTGGTTGTTGGGGAAAGGGTTATTAATCACGCTCGGGCCCCGGGGGTGTTCAAGTTTTCCTTTGTCGATGAGGTCGAGGATGATGCGTTTTATTATGGCGCAATCATCGGTATTGTGGCCATGATAATTGTGGAAGGCGCATCTCTTGTTTTGGTCAAAGGGTTTCTCGGGATTCCTTGGCTGATAGTTGACCAAAGGTTTTACAAGGCCTTGCTTGACTAACCCTTCGAACACCTTACTTATAGGCATTCCGAAATCTTCAAACCTTACATATGGACGCCTTTCTGCAGTCCCACCCTTTTGAGAGGCTTGCCTTGAGCTTCCTTCTTGGATGCTGTTAACCGTTCCAGGGTTTCTTTCCCTTTACCGGTGGTCGGAGGGCGGTACCTATAGGAGTTTCCGCTATTTTGGGCCGGAGACTGTTCATTGAGAGCATTCTCAAATTTGGATCCTGCGGTTACCATGGCCCGGAGATTGGGGTAGAAGTGATGGCTGATCAAAGCTCGCAGTTGGGGTTTCAAGCATGACTGAAATATATCCAACTGTTCATCCTCGGTGGGAGGATTGGAAATTTCTCCCAATTTGTAGTTACATCTTTTGTAAAACTCACTGATCGGCTCTTCGGTCTTTTGCAGTGTGCTTTGCAAATCGGTGCGATTGGTTTCCCACTCCAAGTTAGAATGGTACTTGGTGAGGAATGCTTCCTTAATCCGGTCCCATGTGGTTCGAGACTCATCCTTTAAGTTTAAGAACCATTGAGTTCATTTCCCCTTAAGGACAACTGAAAGTGATCAGCCATTTGCTGCACGGTGCAACCCTTCACCCTCATTGCCAAGGTGTAGGCATTGAGGTGAGTCTGGGGACAGGCGGTCCCGTCAAATTTGTCAATTTCCGGCATTTTGAACCGATGAGGGAGGGGGATGACCTTATCGGGGTCCGTGACTCCCGAGGTGAACTTCCTCTCGTCCATTCCCTCGAACCTTTCCTCCATTTGTTTCAGCTTCTCGACTATCCATCCCACTTGAGGGTCCACATGGGGTTGGAGTTAACGGATCCCATTATTTGACTTGTCAATGGTACTGCGTTGGGAGGTGAAGTGGTGGAGGGAACTATCAGAGGAGGATTTGTAGGTGACAAGTGGGTGTAGACATACCCTGGCGCCAGGTTGCTTGTTGGGATATATGGTGGGGTAGTTTTGGATGTTTGGGCCATCGGGTAGTAGAGTGGGTAAGGCACTTCTCTGGAGATGGTTGGCAGGGCCGGAGGTGGCAAGCCGGCAGTAGCTGGGGCCAAGGGTGCTTGACTGTTTGGGACCGTGTCATATAGATTGAACCCCGGTGAGTACATAGAAGCGACACCCGGTGGGACAAGGGGAACATGAGTGATGGGAACATTTTGATGAGTGGCGGTTTGGGATGCGGGACATGAGGTCCCCACATTTGGGTAAGTTTGAGGGGGTGGGACCCAGCCGTACCCTTGAGGCGGCACATTCTCAATTCCTTCCTCGTCAGTGATTTCCACAAAGCCTCCGTCATTTTCAAACACAACGGCTATCCCTTTCTGTCTCATGATCTCTGTAACCCTGTTCTGCACATCCTCGAGGCATTTTCTGACATTCTCTTCCCGGGCCCTGGCGGCCTCTAAAGCTTGTACCAACTCTTCCTTGCTAAGACCGTTCGGATCTGTGGCATTGTCACCCCCACTACTACTTCCTGCAGGGCTAGTCATTTGGAAAAACCTCAATGAAGCTGTCCATGAACTGTCCGACTCGGCACTAATCAGGTGATGACCCGGAACTCTGACCCACTTTTTATGCGCTGCGGAGAAGGAGGTTTATTTCAGACTCAGGTATGGACTCGGGTCGGTGTTTAAGGGCAGACAGGCTTTAGGCTCATGCAACATGAAAGTTTATTATTATTGATTAATTATGTTCACGTTTACTTAAAACTGATTTATTCCTAACTGGTTGGAAAAGATCGCTCTTTTTTTTCACAACTAATCTATAACCCTGGATCAGTGGAGGCCATCACTACGCCTATAGACCCCTCGTTTTTCACCTGTATTGCACGCTCCCAAGGACGGACTATCCCGGGCGAGGGTCCTATAGGGCACGCGGCTTCCACCGATCAAAAGAAGTGAACCTAGGGTCTAGTGCATCGTAAGGTTCCCAATATGCGGGTCATCCTAATCATGGTTAAACCCCAGTCGGCATCGAGACTTTTCTCCGAAGGCTACACCGACGTTCCGACATGACCTCATTTTGAATGAGGCGTCTCGATCCTTGACCATGGGCTTAAGGATGATTAAAATAACTCGTTCATTAGGGCTTAACGACACAGTGTCACCCTATCCTTAGTACATGGCCCTTGCTAATTGCGGTCGTCACTAGCACGCGAGCTGGAGGCTGGTTAGGCCATGCTTGCATTTCATCAAGGAGTCACAACTCGGGCATTAATTTGGCCACAATTAGCTTTGAGCACGTATCAAGGATGTGGTGACGTGAACTAGACCAAAAACCAACCATAGTCACGGTATTTGTGTGTCACGGACAAGTGTGGGATGGACCCGTGCGCGCATCGAAGGGAACAAGAGCGCCCAACGAGCTACATCGTGGCATCCACCCCGGGTTTAAAGGGTATTTGGAACGTGCACGGTCAAGTGCGCGTAGTGTGAAGTCATTCTATGCTCCTTTTTGAGTAAAAGAGAGATTTTCAATTCGTTTTTCGATATCATGAGCTTGGCATAAACAAGATATGAACAAGTATGAACAAGCATGAATTGAGCAATCTATACACAACAAATCAAATAATATAAGCAAACAAAGACCAAAACTTGTACATGTACCAAGTTGTGCACAAGAAAGAATTTTGAATCAAACTTTTGCAAAAGAAATATTTTACATTGAAACCCTTTTATACAAAGCAATTTGTGCACAACGAGGAGACTCAAGAAAACCCTTACAAAAAAGGGGTTATGCACGACGAGGTTTTGGAAACCATTTTATTGACAAAAGATCATGCGTAACCAAGTTTTATTACCTTTTAAAACCGAGTTTTGGCCAAAAGAATGAAGGTAATGTGCACAAGTAAGACTGTAAATTTGGAACCTGGACAAGCAGAAGCAGAGGGGCACCCAAAATGTTGCAGCCCTGCACCAAACTGTTAATTGGCAACATTCTGGTCTCTACCCAAAGTAGCCGCACGGCTAAAGCAAGAGGGTGAAGATTTTTTCTCAGTTTCTCCAACTATGATCATCAAGCCCCAGTTTATTGTGTTTCCAGAACGCATGTACTCAAAATAGTTCAAACAGAAACAGCAAACACACACAAATATGCAAGAAGTCAACTAACAGGAACGGGAGTTTGACCCACACAAGAATGCCCCCGAACCTTCTAGAAAGAAGTCCGAAAGCACTCTACTCCCCAGCGGAGTGGTCACTGTAAGGATCCCGTCCTCGGGTGGCGAAACACGCGAGGTTCGCACGAGGACAAAATGCCAAACACGGGAACCGGTCAAATTTAACGGAGTCGCCACATTTTGTTAATTTTAAACCCAAAAAAATGACAAAGGTTTGAGTTCAAAGGTTCGGAGGTCAGGTTACAACTTGGGAGGAGTTTTTACGTCTTCTCAAGTTGCCTCGGACAAAGCCGAGTCTCCCTAAGTTAGTTAAAATGTGCATATGTGTGTGTGTGTATTTAACGGAAAACATTCTGTTAGTGATTTTATTTGAGAAACTCGGCTGAAAAGGGGGCCTTGAGTGATAAGATAAAGGTCAGAGGGCAAAATGGACAATTTTGCCCTTCTACCTAAAGTAGCCGTACGGCTGGAGGAGGCGATCCTGGGGTTTTACAGTTTGCTCATGAACAGTCCAGTTCAGAACAGAAACAGGGTATTCTGTCTGAAGCTGGACAAACAGTTTGTGATCCCAGTTTGCAAGAAATCATTTTACAAGTTTTATAACATCATTCCTATGCTAAATGATCTTCACTTGGTCCCCAAAGACAAGTATTTGGGTGTGATCATGAGCAATCATAGGAGAAAATCAAGAGAGTTGATGAATGTCCCCTTTGGACCAAAGTTGGTCATTTGGTGAATAAATATTGGAACTTTATCACCAAGATGACATCTTATGACTTAAAATCCTTCCAAGAGTCAAAATAACACATAAAGATTGGATCTTTATGACCCAAAAGTGGGATTTTGAGGCTAAATCAAAGAGGAAAATGATGGACACTAAGGTTCCATCATCCTCATGATTATCATGGCCAAACAAGCACAACATTTAAATAAATAAAGAATATAAATGACAATCAACAAGTCTATGATACAAGGTATGGAGGGCACCTTTGAACTTCTCATAGCTTGGACAAGATAGTAATGTAATAGATAGATATATATAGTGCTTGATAATGGACAAGTCTTGCAAGAAACAAAAGGTGCTTGAAATGGACAAGTCTTTGCATGAATGAATAGTAAATACATGTATAACCAAGATACAAGAAAGAAAATAGGAGTAAGATGAAGAGAAAGGAGGGGGGAGGTGGCTTTACCTATGATGGTTAAGGCCAATTTTCCTTTCTTCTCTCCTTTTTTGTATGTGATCACTCTCACTCTTTCTCTGTGGCAATTCCAGCAGAGTGACCTTTCTAATGTGTATTTCTCCCCCCCTGAAATGATCAGCAAGGGGTTCTATTTATAGGGACTGAGGGCGCCCAAACCAGCCGTACGGCTAGGCCCCTCTAGTTCCCAAATCATCCGTACGGCTCAGCCTGGCGAGCTTCTGGATTTTTCCGATTTTATACCAGAGTAGTCCTGGAATTTATAGTTTATCCTAGGGAGGTCCTGGCCTATCATCTTATCCCTGAAACGGTTCTAAGGCTACCTCTAAGATAGGTCGGTTTCAGATTGGGGTACTTACAGGGTCGTTACATAAATTGTCACACTCTATAATGATTTGTTCATTTAGATATTTGAGTGGACAATTTACAAGAAGATTATATTTATTTATTTAGCCTTGAAAGAGGAAATTTTGAGGGTGGAACGGAATGAAAGAAATAGGCGGCTAGTACTGTTCTGGAAAACAACTACTTGACAGGACACTTGTGACCAAAGATGATCACATAAGTGACAGCACAACTGTCCTATCAACTGGCGACGAAAAGAGTAAATGCAGCTGAATTTTAAAGACAAAAATTTAAACACTTCAGCAAGAATTACTTGCTGGAAAACTTTCATTAATAAAAATCTTGCAGAATACAAGATTATGAAAGAAACAAAAACAATGAAAAGATCAAACCTATTCTAGATCTCTAGAATAAACCAAACACTAAAACACTTGAAGTCTTGATGAACAAGAACTTCAAGAACACAAAGACCCTTTCTCTGAATGAAACTTTACTTAGAGAAGCCTCCAAAAACGTGATGAATGACTGATAATGATCGCCATCTTATAGACCACGTATTTTAGAGTACTTCTTGGCGTGGAGATACTCTTGGTTGGCAATCATCCAATCATACCTTGTTGAGAGTCCTTCCTTACATATAACACAAAACCCTAACTTACCAAAGATAAACATTAGTATGTTAGTCAACTAAATCAAAATCAATATCCTAAAATAAACAATTATTAAACTATAATTAAATTAAACTAAATATATACATAATTCCTAAATTAAATAAACTCTAAATATATACACTAAATAAATCAGAATCACAAAGATACAAAATAAAATATAAGAGTATTTCATACTCTTTCAATCTCCCCCTATCTTTGTGATTCTGATCAAAACATCCAAAACAATAATCTTTCCCCCTGAATTTGTACATTGGATTCTGCTCCCCCTAAATACATCTTTAGAACACATCTTTCTCCCCCTGAATATGAAGACCACATCTTTCTCCCCCTTTTTGAGAAGAACCATCAAACTCAAAGAAAGAAAATTGTGAATATCTTTACTCCCCCTAAATTTGAATCTCCCCAACAAAAAAACCTCTAAGAGCATCATCAATCTCAACTCATATCGCATCAAACCTTTATAGACCAGAGAGTTCTGTAGAAGATGTACTTACCCCTTAAAACATTAGCATACTTACCTGTTGACTGTCTAGTTGAGTGACCAGTTGTCTGCACAGTTGCACGAACAAGTTGCTTAGCACCAGCTGGATGCTTAACAACAAAAATGCCTGAGCTTGATCAGAGCAGCGGCAAACAATCATTTTGTGTCACAATCACTCAGTGATTCTTCTGAATTCTCGGATATTTATGCAAAAAATGTTAGAGAGAGTGCATTTTCAGAATAGGAACAAGATGAGATGAGAGAAATGTAGCTAGAAAACATGAGGAAGAAGATATACTAAACCATAATTCACAACCAGATTTAACATGGATGAAATATTAAGGGAGGACAGTGATTCTTCCTAAGAACTCGGGTAGGCCAAGTAGCCATTTGAATTCCAAAACAAACAAGGATTTTGATTTTAAAATTCAAACTTTTTCCATGTTTTGTGATAAATTGTCCGTCCCAGAATTAGAACTGCCAAATTCAAATGAATCCATTTATCCACAATGTACCATAATTTCCACCAACTGCACAATGAAACTTGAACATCACGCCATTAGATTATCGTTAATCACATGAAAAGCATCAATCTTTAACACATAAGAACAACAATTCAATTTGCTGATGTTAATACCAAGGGAGAAAAAACTTAGAAAAATTATGCCTAAACACACAAGTGAAGATTGTCTCAATTTTGGTGTGACATTGTATGATCAACTCAGTCCATAACTTGGTTTCAACTCACAGGAATTCAATGAGAATTACCTTCAATCATGCAGCCTCTAGAACACTCCCTTTGAAGGCTTATGACTTATGAATCAGTTACGGGGAGGAGATTTTTACTCTCACAATACAGTGTTACACTGATTCTCAAGCTATGTATGAATACATGTCAGCACATTGCCTAAATGAGTAGTAACTTTAAAGATTGGAGGCAGCTAGTTTTCCCCGTAACCTTAGATTGAATGCCCACTTCATGATAACACAATGAATTAACAAGATAATTTTATTATCAAGTCAAGAAGGGTCTCACATTCAAGGGTTAAAACTCGGAGTCAAGGAACTTAGTTGACCAAGTAATCACAAGAGACAGTCGTGCAATAGAATGAATGCAGACTACTTTTTGTTTTTTTTTTTTTTTTTTTGATTTGTGTTTACTGTAATATACAATTATACAGTTATGCAGTCAGTTGTCTGCACACTTGTGTAGTCAACTGGTATCACACAGTCCGAGAGACTTCTCGAGGGAAGAAAATCTCTCAAAATCCAAAGCCTTTGTAAAGATATCAGCAAGTTGATCCATTGTGCTTACATGTTCAAGAGTAATGATTTTTGTTCAACGAGATCTCTAATAAAATGATGCCTAATATCTATATGCTTCGTTCGGGAATGTTGTACCGGATTCTTGGCAATATTCTGGGGACTTAAGCTATCACAAAATACAGTCAAGGTTTCACTTTTAAGACCATAATCCTTGATTATTTGGTCCATCCTCAACAATTGAGTACAACAAGTAACAACTCCCATATATTCAGTATTATATGGCCTACAAACCAAGAACCTAATATCTTTCCTTTCAAATTTTACCACTTCCTCTTGCATGACATTGATCCAATTATTAACTTTTAATGTTTCTGACTCATTCTCATGCTCAATATTAGCAACGAAACAACAAGAGCTTACCTGATGGTACGCGGATTGCATGCATACCAAACCGGCTAATTCCCGGTAATTTATTCGTTTTCCTCTTGTTTTCATTCCTTCATCCACTCCTCCAATGACCTGGGAAGTTAGATGATCTCCAAGTATCCTTGCAGCAGCATCAGATCCTCTACTTTCATGATCTTCATTGATTTCAGAATCTGAACTGGAATCTGCTGCTGTCTGACCATCTGTCATGGCAGTTGACTGTTCATCTGGTCTATCAACTGACCTCACAATTGTTAAATCTGCAGATTCTTTTGCACTCTTCTGTTCAGATTCATCATTAATCTGTTCAGGCTCCCAAGTGCAACCTGCAGTACAATTCTCAACACAATTGACAATAAGATCAGGAGCATTATCAGAAATTGAGTTAAAACATGAATGATTTTCAACCAACTTGTAACAATGATCATAGGATCTTACACCTTTCAAAACACATCTGTTTGAATCATCGAAGACCTCACAGATCTTCTTATCAAACTTGACATGTAGATCAGCATCACACAATTGGCTTATGCTAATTAAGTTTGCATTTAACCCATTAACATGCAAGACATTATGCAAGTTAGGCAAACCATTAACATTCAGCGTACCTTTGCCAATTACCTCACCTTGAGCACCTCCACCAAAATTGAGTTTTCCACTTTTAAAGGCTTCATAGTCTTTGAAATGCTCAAGAGAGCTAGTTATGTGGCGGGAGCAGCCACTGTCAAAGTACCAGGTTCCTTCCACTTGAAGGAGGTAAACACAACTTGACACTTTAGAGTGTCCTTTCTTACCCATATGGCTTTTGGAGCAGACTGCTGTTGACTGGGCAGTTGTGTCCCCAACTATGCCCATAACTGTCCTATCAGGTGGCCGTTGTTCTCCTCCAAGCCAAGTTCCTAATTCAACTTGTAACAAAATAGACGTATATGTCCAGGGGCAAAACAATGATGACAAACATATCTCCTCTTCCTATGTTTTCTGGATTTAACATGAGATTTATGTTCAAATTTAGAAGGACACTCCCCCTCTTTGACAAAAACAGGACCTCCATAGCCAACTCTTGGTTTTCCCTCATTACTTATCTTTAAAACTTCTCCTAACTTAGCTTTTCCATTGTTAACTTTAGTTGGAGTTTCAGTTTCTTTCTTAAGACAAGTTTTAAACTTCTCACACTAAATATCTTTCGTTGTGAGTAAACCTTCCAACCTGGCTATGGAGTCCTTTTGAGAATCACTTTCCTTAGATAACCGCTCATTCTCAGCTTTCAGATTCATGTTATCAAAAGATAGTTTTTCAAACTTAGTTGTATCCTCACCCTCAAAAGGAAGACCTCCACAGCCGATTCCAAATTTTTCTTTATTATCAAAACTCAAAAAATCTTCTAATTTGGCTATGGAGTCTTTTTGAGAATCACTCTCTTTGGACAATCTCTCAACCTCTGATTTTAAACTCACATTTTCAGCAGTAAGTTTATTATTTACCTATTTGAACACTTGAACTTTTTCAATCTGTTTGGTCCACTCAGCATACAGATCAACGTAGGTATTGTACAACTCCTCATAAGTTGAACTATCCTCCTCCTCCTCCTCAATAACAACTTCAGACTTACCTGCAATTGTAGAGTTTAAGCAAGTATACATATCAGCACCAGTTGAGTTGCCAGTTGTGCAGTCAGTTGACTGCACATCTTCACTGTCAGATTCACTATCAGAAAGTGAAAACTGTGATAAACGTAAAAATGACAAATTTGCTGTCTGATCGTCATCATCAGAGTCACTTAGAGTAGCAGAAAAACTCATCCCTCTCTTTTTGAGTGTGTTAGCACACTCATTGGCATAGTGTCCAAATCCTAAACATGCTCTACACTGAACGGACTCAATAGATCTTTTGTTTTCAGAAAAAAAATTTGTTCTTACTTGTTTCTTTCTTGAATGATTCAATCATAGGGGAAGAAGCAGTAACCTTATTGAGAAACCTTTGTTGACGTTTTTTGTTCAACATTTTGTTGAATTTTTGAGTGACTGAGTCACATTCATCTTCCTCTAAGTTTGAGTCATTAATATCCTTTGATAATTCTACAAGATCTTTGGACACAGTAAGAGCACTAGCAAGAACAATTGAATTTACTTTGCTAGTTTGTTGCACTTCAAGGTTCAATTCAAACGTAGTTAGAATACTTAGAACCTTTTCAAGACTCACGGTCCGAGTATCACAAGTTTCTTCAATGACAGAGATTTTGATGTTAAATTTTTCTGGGAGAGTTCTTAAAACTTTACTTACCAGCCTTGCATTAGAGATGGATTCTCCCAATGCAAAGGATTCATTTGAAATATCAATGAGTTTAGCAGAATAGTCTTGAATAGTTTCATTTTCTCCCATTCTTAAATTTTCAAAATCTGTCATTAATCTTCTCAATTTTGTTTGTTTGACACTATTAGACCCTTCACAATGGAGTTGTAAAATATCCCAAGCAGTTTTGGCCACGGTATGGTTAGAAAATAGCTGATACAAATTATGATCAACATGATCAGATATGGCAGCCATTGCCTTTGCATAGTAGTTTGCAAGGGCAATTTCTTCCGTGTTCCAATCTTGCTCAGGTTTTGGGACAAAGTTTTTTACCTTTTTCTCCTCACTAGCTGCAGGAGCATTTGCTTTTGGATCAACTACTTTCATAGTAGAGGATGTATATCCCACAAGAATACTGACCCAAGCACGATGATCTACGTTTTTAATGTACGTGATCATCTTTGCCTTCCAAATGGTATAGTTTGAATCATCTAGTGTAGGCGGCTTATTACGAATATGAGTACAGTCCATGATGGCTACTTTCAAAGATCGATCTCAGTATATCTAAACCAGGCTCTGGTGCCAATTGAAAGAAATAGGCGGCTAGTACTGTTCTGGAAAACAACCACTTGACAGGACACTTGTGATCAAAGATGATCACACAAGTGACAGCACAACTGTCCTATCAACTGGCGACGAAAAGAGTAAATGCAGCGGAATTTTAAAGACAAAAATTTAAACACTTCAGCAAAAATTACTTGCTGGAAAACTTTCATTAATAAAAATCTTGCAGAATACAAGATTATGAAAGAAACAAAAACAATGAAAAGATCAAACCTATTCTAGATCTCTAGAATAAACCAAACACTAAAACACTTGAAGTCTTGATGAACAAGAACTTCAAGAACACAAAGACCCTTTCTCTGAATGAAAATTTACTTAGAGAAGCCTCCAAAAACGTGATGAATGACTGATAATGATCGCCATCTTATAGACCACGTATTTTAGAGTCCTTCTTGGCGTGGAGATACTCTTGGTTGGCAATCATCCAATCATACCTTGTTGAGAGTCCTTCCTTACCTATAACACAAAACCCTAACTTACCAAAGATAAACATTAGTATGTTAGTCAACTAAATCAAAATCAATATCCTAAAATAAACAATTATTAAACTATAATTAAATTAAACTAAATATACACATAATTCCTAAATTAAATAAACTCTAAATATATACACTAAATAAATCAGAATCACAAAGATACAAAATAAAATATAAGAGTATTTCATACTCTTTCACGGAATTTGTTGCTCATCTTCTCCTTCCTCTCCTTTATTTTGATTATCTTCCTCCATTTTCCCTAAAGTTCGAGGGATAAACCAAGTAGGGATTTGGTTGATTTGGACTATGGGTAAGTTATCATCGGGGAAGGGTAGTGTATGCGATTTGGTTATTCCCCCTCCTACAAACCAATTATACCCTCCTTGACCAATTATATCAAAATGTAATTAAATAAATCAAACTAAAATAGGACTAAAAATAGCTAAAACTAAGATAAAATGACTAGAATAAATACTATAAATGACTATATAATTGTCATTTATCAACTCCCCCACACTTGAATCTTGCTTGTCCCTAAGCAAGTTATAAACTAAAGATGAAGAAAAGAAGAGTGTAAATGAAAAATTTAAGAACAACAAGGAAGGTCATCAATGCTCCCTCAGAATAGTGTTATGTAAAGTATTGCCTTCATAAAATGTTTCCTTTCTAAATTTTCCGTCCCAAGAAATTTGTGGAAAAGAATGTAGGATGATATTGGAGAGTAGATAGAAAATTTATATGTTAATATAGCATGAATAAATCCTATCAAGTAAGAGCACATGGAGATAGCCAAATGAATCTATGGGATACAAGTATGGATTGTAAATAAATTCACTCTTTAGAGTGCTTTGTGAAGAAATATTTCATGCTTGGAATTCATCATTATAACAATTACTTTTATTCTTTAACAGAGATGTCCATAATTTTGTTATGCACCTTGAATCACAAAGATGGGGGTGGAGGATGAAAGTAGACAAAGGCTATAGATTATATTAGTTAAACGTGGCAATTGAGTTTCTTGTTTTTAAATTGTCACACTCTATAATGATTTGTTCATTTAGATATTTTAGTGGACAATTTACAAGAAGATTATATTTATTTATTTAGCCTTGAAAGAGGAAATGGAAAGGTGGTTTTAGTGAAGGGCCTTGTGATTCGGCAAGCGCATAACATGAATGTAAATCTTTTCAAAGAATAGAAATGAGAGTTTTTGTGATGTATGCACAAGTATGATCCAAAGTATTCACAAGTATGGGTAACCAACTTGAAAAACCCAGAAATTCATTAATAAAGTAATGCTCCTACTTAATAAACTTTATAAATCTATACTAATTTTGAAATTTTATATTTACCATCCAATTTATTCCTAAGTTGTTTTTATCAAATTTTTCAAGAAGTAAAAGTTAGAAAGAAAAAGTTTTACTTAGGCAAATGATAATTAAGATATCAATAACAATCTCATCATATATGGGAGCATTGGTTTTTTTTTTTTTTTAAAAAAAATCGGGAACATTGCCCTTACATTTTTTTATAATAAAAAGAAAAAGAAAACATAAAAACTACTTAAAACTATTAAACATAGTAAAAAGACAATAAAAGAAAAACATAAAATAGATACTACCCCCCACACTTAAAACCAACATTGTCCCTAATGTTTGAAGAGAAAATTGGATAATAATAAATGGGGGTGGGGGATGATACTCACAAAGATGGTGGTGGTGGTGGTGGTGGTGGTGGAAATCCGTCCCAAAGCTTGACTCCATAGTCATAGATTGTGTTCACCCTTCCTTCAATGTTGTAAACCTGACCCTCTATGTTGTCTTGGAATCGAGAGAAACCTTGGGTGAAGTTTGTTAATGTTTGGAGTATTTGACCTTGTTGAAGTGACATAGGTCGAACCGCTCATTGAAATTTTGAGGCAATTGTTGAGGGTGGAACGGAATGAAAGAAATAGGCTGCTAGTACTGTTCTGGAAAACAACTACTTGACAGGACACTTGTGATCAAAGATGATCACATAAGTGACAGCACAACTGTCCTATCAACTGGCGACGAAAAGAGTAAATGCAGCGGAATTTTAAAGACAAAAATTTAAACACTTCAGCAAGAATTACTTGCTGGAAAACTTTCATTAATAAAAATCTTGCAGAATACAAGATTATGAAAGAAACAAAAACATTGAAAAGATCAAACCTATTCTAGATCTCTAGAATAAACCAAACACTAAAATACTTGAAGTCTTGATGAACAAGAACTTCAAGAACAAAAAGACCCTTTCTCTGAATGAAACTTTACTAAGAGAAGCCTCCAAAAACGTGATGAATGACTGATAATGATCGCCATCTTATAGACCACGTATTGTTGAGTACTTCTTGGCGTGGAGATACTCTTGGTTGGCAATCATCCTGTTGGGTATGCTTATCACTTAACCCTCCTACATTTGTTAGAATTGATTGATACCATCACCTATGAGTATTTTTATGGACTTTAGGACCTCATATAAAGAAGTTTATATACTTCAATTTTTAGCCAAGTCCTTTTTATAGTATAGGATTAGATTATAGGACTTGAAGCTATGAAGGATCGAAGATTTCCTAAGTAGGACTCATTTCACTGCGCAGGTCGCCACTGCGCATAGATATCTTGCGCAGCTTTTGACCCTGCTCAGTTTTCAAGGTCTTATTCCCTAAACTCTGAAGAGATCTTTTACTGACCAAGCATGGTGCGCATGCTACCCATGCGCAGTATCCATGCGCGCCGGCAATGCGCATGCCTTTATGCGCGGACACTCAACCTTGGTCAAATTCCTCATCTCCTGATCTCATATTCTAGAAGCTTGGAAAGCGACAAGACAAGCTACGCTTTTTTGATTGAGTCAGAGTGCTGAGGTGTGCACAAATGACAAAATAAGCATACTAAGCAAAACCATTGGTGGAGACACGCTTCAAAGAAATATTTCAAGTGAAGACAGCTGTCAACCTTCTAGAAGAAAGTTTGAATTTGGTCTTCATGCTCAGTCTTCAACGGGTACGAAGGACACCTGCGCGCCAATCACATTGTGCCAGCTCATTGTCCTTGCCCTGTCTCCAACGGCTATAAAGGACACCTGCGCACCAATCATATTGTGCCAGCTCATCGTCCTTGCTCAGAGCACCAACGGATAGTTTTAAAGCTCTCTGCTATAAATAGCTTGCTCATTCCCATTTCCAAGTTTCTTAAGCTTGCTTGCTTCAAGATCTCGAGTTTCATGCTTTATTGAGAAACCTTGAAGATCTGAAGACTGCTGCTCAATATTTCTAGATTCCTTAGAACAGCCTTCAAGATCTTCAAACCTTCAAACTCCTGCTCAAATCACAAAGCCCTATATCACCAGAATTCTTGGTGCTCTTCATCTTTCATATTCATAGAGCCCAGAATTTCTCACACACACACCTCTTGAAGCTTTGATCATTTTGATCTAACTTCTTGAGATACACCGGTCTAGTCTAGGATTTGTTCTTCATAGATAATAGATCTTGAGTTAGTATTAAGCTCAAATGTTGTAATTTGTAATACTCACTCATATTATAAGATCTCCATTAGAAATCCAAGACTAACCATCTTGGTAGAGGATGTAGATCTTTCATCGATCGAACATCTCCAAATGGCTTGTTCATTTTTTTTACTGCATATTTCCTGCTTAACTATTTACGAACTGCTTTGTTTGATCTTTCAGATTGCTACACTTTACTGTTGTAATTGTTATTTCTCATTTGCCTTAGAACCATATTTGCGCCACTCTTTAGCCTCAAACTTAGCGCGTGCGTTCTTATCTCTGCGCAGTATACCCCTGCGCAGAGCTGCTTTAAATTTCCGCTGTGCATTTCACACTCTTGCTGCGCGCTATACTTAGCCAAAATAAGAGTTGTGCGCATAAGCCATTAATTTGCAAAAGGGTTTGAAAAGAATTTTAAAACGCTATTCACCCCCCCCCTCTAGCATTTTTCATACCCTTGTTGCCCCTTTGGGACCAACAAGTGGTATCAAAGCAAACACCTTCATAAAACTTGTTTTGTTTTTCAAGCTTAACAGCTTGGGTGTCGATTCAAGATGGCTTCAAAATCTTGGGCAATGGCTAACTTTTCACATGTTCCTGCGCCGGCTCAAACCTCAGATCAAATTCAGACAGTTCTCCAAACTTGGTGGATCCTCAAGCAAACCTCCTATTCTCTCTCATAGAGACAAAGAAAGATGACTTGGTCTGCTACAACTGCAGAAAGCCAGGACATTTCGCTTCAAAATACCTACTCCAAAATTTTGAGTACGAGGAAAAGCGACCCTGCGCACAAAGTATCTAAGCAGTGCGGAATAGCTACTGAAGAAAAACTGCGCAGAAAAGGAGCTAAGGACTTGGAGACACTGAAGACAATGATGCTGACTCTGAGGATGGACTGCTCTGTTTAGTGGCAAATGCTGACAACGATTCAGAAGCTGTTTCTGAAATGAAACCTGAGCATGCGCCAAGGACAATCAAAGAAAGGTCCCTTCACTCTAGTGGAAATGGGACACCTTCACCAAGCAGACAGAATGGCAAGTACCTATTTTCCAGAGCTAACCTGACAAAGCTGCGTCATCACCAACTCCGCAGCCGCGCAAGGAATCTCTTAAAGTGCCTGCTGATCTTAAATGATAACTCTGCTGTAGAGCGCAAGTCAATGTTTCAACAAGCAGAAAAGATCTACTTCACTGTGCACTCTCAAGCTCAGTTGGTATCGACAGTGGATTCTAGACACTACTGGAGATGTCAACACTCTTAAAGATGTGCATGAAGGAAGAGATCACTCAGTAACATATGGTGACAACAACAAAGGGCACATAATTGGATTTGGAATAATCATAAAAGATTGTCTCAAGCACAACCTGCTCTCCATATCACAATTATGCGATAAAGGTCTGGAATGACATTTCACTTCAACGCACTGCTATATCAAGAATGGCGTTTCTAGACTAACTTTGCTCACAAGGACTCGTAAGACCAATTTTTGTATTATTGATCTTACCGCTATAATTTCTATCACTAATCCTTGTTTTGTAGCAAAGAACATAAGTGAATGCAGCTAGCAATGGTATAAGCATCATGCCAGCTTAGTAAGCAGCCTGAGCAGTCTTCCTCCAGCAAGGGTTGCTCCAATGTCAAAACGCTTACAACCGCTTTCACCTCATGTGTTTGGACCGCTCACTACCACGAGCATTGGACCAACTTGTGGTATCTCAATGATATCCTGGCTACTCTTCTTTGAAATCTCCAAACACAGAAGACATCGTTAGAGTTCGATACTTCAACGGAACAAAATTTATGAACAACGATGTCGCTCAATATTGTGAGAACCAAGAACCAACAAATGGTATTCTTCACAATTTCTCTGCTGCTGGAGTTCCCCAACAAAATGGCATTGTGGAAAGAATCGCTCGTTAATTGAGGATGGATAGACAATGATAGTAGAAGCAGAACTTCTAATGTATTTCTGGGAAGAAGCTGTCAACGGTGCATGCTTTACTCAGAATAAGATCCCTCATCAACAAAGCCTACATCAATACTCCATACGATCTATGGAGAGAAAGAGCGCCCAACATTGCTTTCTTCAAGGTCTTTGGCTGCACACGCTATATCCTCTACAACGGCAAAGCATAAAGGTAAATTCGACGCCAAAGCAGATGGAGGTATTCTCGTTGGGTATGCCAATCATTCTATAAGATTTTCGCGATCATAATAGAATAAATCTCTAGTTATTATAGTATCTGTACATGTTACATTTGACGTACATTCTCTCATTGAGCCACATTTGGCGCCAAATGATTCTAATCAGAATGTTGAGACAGGTACGCAGCCTCAAACTATTCCTGCGCAGAATGTAGATCAAGCAGATTCAGAATCAGTCCATCTCATGTTGTGAATACGTGTGTTTGAATTTGAGAATATTTATAGCAACATTAAAATTATGAGAGTCGCCACGCCGTTTTAGTTATAGCCAAAACATTGAGAAAAACATGTTTAATGGGTTCGGGGGTCAAATTACAACAAGAGAAGAATATTGGACGTTATCACTCCTATTGCCCGAATGATCGGTCTTTCTATCATGATGAATGTGTTAGTAGTGTGTTAGTGTTTGAGACCGGATCCGAAGATTGCCTACGTTCCTCTCAATGTGAGAAGCTCAGGTCAGCGTAGTTCGAGAAGAATTTAGAATAGGCAGAAGAATCGGGATCATGCATAATGAGGGGGAATTACCTAAAGTTTAGGGTTTAGAAGTAGTTCCTAGATCATCCTCGGGTTAATGAACCCTAGATCATCATCGGCTATGAAATAACATGTAATTATGAAGATTGCCACCCTAAATATGGCATAGATAAGGTCTTAATCTATAATATGATGAATATGCGAAGAACATATATGAACATATGAATGTCATGAAGAAAATATGAATAAAGATGTTAGGAACATGAATATTATGAAGAACATATGAATAAACATATTAAGAATATAATATTATGAAGAACACATGAATAAACATATTAAGAATATGAATATTAAAGATCTACATTAGAAATAATGCAAGAACATGAAGAAAAGTTAGAAAACTTACCTTTGTTGGCAAGAAATAACCTTGGATCTTCTTGGGATTCTTGAGAGTGTTTTTGGAGGCTTGAATGACTTGATTTGGGAGCAAAATCGTCACTTGAAAGCTCTAAAATTCGGATCCCCCTATTATGAGGCAAGGGAGGTCTTTAAATAGGAAAATGATGGAGAGATCTGACGGTCCAGATCATCCGGGCGGATGTGGCCGCGTGGCCAAGATGGAGGGCGGCGGCGAAAGTGGCCGCGTGGCCATCGTTGCGCGCTGACTTGAAATTCAAGCTAGGGTTTTACTGTTCATACAAGGCAACCGTAAATGTCCATATTTAATGTTTTCTAGAACATTGAGCTATTTTTGGGAATCCAGGACAAGTCTTTGCAAGGTTTCTAATTCCTATAAAGTCCTTGTATATTTGGGAAAGCCCTAATAAACTCATTTTCAGATCGGGTACTAACAGTAGCCCCTCGGTGACGCTTCTTGCAAGGCAATGGAGGGTCGACGATAAAAATAGGAACCGTTCTGAAACATGAGTTTCAAAATAGAGGAAAGGTAAGGGAACGGCTGAACCTTGGCAGGCGACCTACGTATCCGCGGGGGAATCAAGCCAACGTAGTTCAAATCTGATGGGGAAATTGAGGATGATTGTCCTCTGATGGGGAGCAACGCTTTCTGTTGGGGAAAATGCACCTGCTGGGGATGAGAGATGACCATGTCGGTCGGGTGGCTGAACCTTTTCAGGTTTCCTACGTATCCTTGGAGGAATCAAGCCGGTCGTAGTTCGAAGGGATTAGGGAAAAACGAGCCATCGGACTTCTGCTAGGGATAATAAACCTACGGGCACTATCATGTATGAAGAACGAACATTCGTTAGGAAATGAAGTCATTTGAAGCAAGAGGGATAATGGGACAATAAAGACTACGTTGTCTAAATAATCCCGAGGTGGAATAATAAACGCTGAGGTAAGCGCAAACAGAAACGCCCGGGTTTCTGCCGATCGCGCTAAAATAATGGATGCTGGATCTTTCGCAAACAGAAACGCCGAGGCTTCTGCCAGTCACGATCGATCTAGGATGCGTATGTCATAGAGGTGCCGAAGTCTCTACAACCATATGAATCCTAAGCAAATATTAGGAAGTGCTAAAATAATAGATGTTAGATCTCTCGCAAACAGAAACGCCGAGGCTTCTGCCAATCGCGATCGATCTAGGATGCGTATGTCATAGAGGCGCCGAAGTCTCTACAACCATACGAATCCAAAGCAAATATTAGGAAGTGCTAAAATAATAGATGCTGGATCTCTCGCAAACAGAAACGCCGAGGCTTCTGCCAATCGCGATCGATCTAGGATGCGTATGTCATAGAGGCGCCGAAGTCTCTACAACCATACGAATCTTAAGCAAATATTAGGAAGTGCTAAAATAATAGATGCTGGATCTCTCGCAAACAGAAATGCCGAGGCTTCTGCCAATCGCGATCGATCTAGGATGCGTATGTCATAGAGGCGCCGAAGTCTCTACAACCATACGAATCCTAAGCAAATAATAGATGCTGGATCTCTCGCAAACAGAAACGCCGAGGCTTCTGCCAATCGCGATCGATCTAGGATGCGTATGTCATAGAGGCGCCGAAGTCTCTACAACCATACGAATCCTAAGCAAATAATAGATGCTGGATCTCTCGCAAACAGAAACGCCGAGGCTTCTTCCAATCGCGATCGATCTAGGATGCGTATGTCATAGAGGCACCGAAATCTCTACAACCATACGAATCCTAAGCAAATAATAGATGCTGGATCTCTCGCAAACAGAAACGCCGAGGCTTCTGCCAATCGCGATCGATCTAGGATGCGTATGTCATAGAGGCGCCGAAGTCTCTACAACCATACGAATCCTAAGCAAATAATAGATGCTGGATCTCTCGCAAACAGAAACGCCGAGGCTTCTGCCAATCGCGATCGATCTAGGATGCGTATGTCATAGAGGCGCCGAAGTCTCTACAACCATACTAATCCTAAGCAAATATTCGGTGAAGAATGGAAATTTTAAGGGCTTTCCGTTCCCAAAGGTAACGAATATCAGTCACAATAGTGCTAAGGGCACCTGAAATGAACAAAGGGGAATGTACTAGGGGTAAAACTGAAATTTTGCATGTGGAGGCAAAGATGATGGATTGTTATGAAGTCGCAAACGGGATGAACTCTCGGGAGTCATGAAGGTGATAGACTCTCAGGGAATCGCAGAAGTGATGGACTCTTGGGGAGTCGCAAAGGTGATGGGCTCTCGGGGAGTCGCCAAGGTAAAGGACTCTTTGGTGAGCAAAGGACGACCACAGAAAGCGTAATGTTTGGGATCCGCTTACCCTAAATTAGGAGGAATACATAATATGAGGCTACGAACCATTAAGATGAAGGTATTAGGTAAGGGACATTTTGCTTGGTTGTTTAGGGTAGGACCTAAGGCATTTAAGGAAAGGGGATGGGTAGCCTCTTAGCCTTGAGATAAGGATGCAAAAGATGTTATGGTTGTTTAGACTTTAGATTGTGTCTTGGATACAATGTGGGTTTCCTAGGCTTACGGGCTAGGGTTTGGAGAGAATGCGACTACCTAGGCTCGAGGCTAGGGTTCAGAGAGAATATGGAAAGGCTATTGTATCCTAGGCATAAGACTAGCGGGGGATTGAGATTATAAATTTCCTAGGTTTCGAGACTAGGGTTTGGGAATTTGGAAGGATGTTGCACACAGGGCTTTGGAAATTCCCTAGAACTTGGGCTAGGGTTAAAGAGGATGGTGCTTCCTAGGCTTGAGACTAGGGTTTGGAGAGAATGCAGATTCCTAGGTTTGGGGCTAAGGTTTGGAGAGGTTGAGGTTTGGGAACTTCCTAGATGTTAGGGTTTCGAACAAGGGTTTGGAAACTGGTGTTTAAGGACCATGACTCTCCTAGGTTTGGGACTAGGGTTTAGAAATATCCTAGGCTTCGAGGCTAGGGCTTGGAGTTGTGGCAGGTTCAGAGGTTGCAAAGGCGTTGGCTTTAGACCTAAGGCTGGGAGCTGAAAGGGTTGTGACTTCCTAGGCTTGAGACCATGGACCATTGGGAAGAGGGATTGCTTTTGTGGAAGGTCCACTAAGCTTGATGTTAGGGTTTACCATTTTCCGGGATTGGTGACTATGGCTTGGAAATGTTCATGGTAACCTAGGATTTAGGCTAGGTTTTAAGGCTAAGGACTGTAAACTTCCTACGCTTTGAGACTAAGGTGAAGGGGTTTCCTAGGTTTAGGACTGGGGTTTGAAGGGAATGTTGAATCCTAGGCTTGATGATAGAGTTTAAAGAGGATAATTTCTACCTAGGCTTGAGGCTAGGGTTTTAGAAAGAGTGCGACTACCTAGGCTTGAGGCTAGGGTTTACAGCGAATGCGACTACCTAGACTCGAGGCTAGGTTTAGAGCGAATGAGACTACCTAGACTCGAGGCTAGGGTTTAGAGCGAATGCGACTACCTAGGCTCTAGGCTAGGGTTTAGAAAGAGTGCGACTACCTAAGCTTGAGGCTAGGGTTTGGAGCGAATGCGACTACCTAGGCTCGAGGCTAGGGTTTAGAGCGAATGCGACTACCTAGGCTTGAGGCTAGGGTTGATTGAGTTTTGGACAGGGCATTATATCCTAGGTTTTGGACTAGGGTTCAATAAAACGGAGAATTGAGATTGTAAATTTCCTAGGTTTCGAGACTAGGGTTTCGGGAATTTGGAAATGATGTTGCATACGGGGCTTTGGAAATTCCTAGAATTTGGGCTAGGGTTAAAGGGGATGTTGTGGTTTCCTAGGCTTAAGGCTAGGGTTTAGAGAGGATATGTGACTAACTAGGATCAAGGCTAGGGTTTAGGAAGGGTGTAGCTACCTAGGATCAAGGCTAGGGTTTAAGAAGGATGTAACTTCCTAGGCTTTAGGCTAGGGTTTGAAAGGATGTAATTACCTAGGCTTGAGGCTAGGGTTCAGAGAGAATGATATGACTACCTAGGCTTGAGGCTAGGGTTTAGAGAGGATACGTGACTGTAGACACCCCGCCTTGGACCTCTCACCCCGATTGCATACAAAGTATTTTTATTTAACTTATTTTCATTAATTTCTGTTACTTCGGTTAAGTTCCTAACTGATTCCGTTAGTTTTGGACTAAACTGCATAACAGAATTAACTTTAGAGTCATTTCTGTCATTCTGTCATTTTTACCCGCGGGCGCTTCCGGCACTGTCAGTGAGCCGCGCGCGTCCCGCCCCAAAAGCCGGACCCACACGCTTCCCACTTTGGCAGTAACGGATTGCACCATTTTTCCCTCCCTTTTCTTATTTACCACATCTCTTCTTGATCACAAAAGAGCCTCTTTTTACATCCACATTCATCCCCCCTTTATTCATTAACTCCCAATCCCATATTCTTAGCCTTTTCCCAAAAAACTAATATTTCTTTCATTTATTATTTGTGTAACACCCCAACTTTTCACTACAATTAAATAACAACTTAATACGAATAGTTCCCAAAATCAGAGTGCCCAACGGCTATAAATAACTAAAATTCAAACATTAACCAACGTTCAAATCCACAACGGCTAGTACAAACCACTAGCTCAAACGGTAACTAACGGAAAGTAAAGTTCATAACTTAACTATAACGGAAACATAACCACTAATTACTTTATTAAAAAGATAACTCCTAAGCCGCCAACCCTTGCGACTCCTGATCTGCTTATTTATAACCTGGAGAGAAAAGGAAAATGAAAGGAATGAGCGAACAATGCCCAGTAAGTTCATACGGTATCCCCTCGGGTACTAAGAGGAGATGACCGAAACGAACGGTAACAATGAATTACAATGAACGGATATAACTCAAGGATCAAACTAACACTCAGTTTGAAAAGAAACATTTACTTGATAAAACTATTCATTTCTTGAAAACACGTGGCTTCAGAGGTAGTTTCCAAAACACAACATTTTACTCACACTTTACTTTTCTTTACTTTACTTTACTTCATTTAGGGATTAAGCACGTGCTGTACCCAGGGCTCGGGTTTCTACTGACCGCACCCAAAATCGGTATATCATGATAACCTACGTTACTTCATCAAGCAACGCTAAGGGTCCACATGTTCAACTTAGAACTATGGATAACTGTAAGGGGTCCACTTACCCGTTTCGGGATTATGGATAACTGTAGTCACTTTACTTATTATAAAAATTCACTTTAAAGAGCTTTTACAAACCAAAGCTTAACTTTACAACTTTACTTGATCACTTTTAAAAGATACACATCTCACTTGGACACCAAGGTTACCAAATCAATCATACACATGATACCCCTATTGAACAATAACAATATCAATAGAGTGGATAACAAAAGACGGAACAATTCGCAGAACGGAATAGTTTAAAAGACTATCTAGCCACACAGATAGTTTACTTTATAAAACAGAGATTGGGAATCCTAACAAAGGATTAAGAATCAATACACAACTAAGAGCGTAATCCCTTACCTTAGCTTCGTGCTCTACTAGCTTGCTTTACTCCGCTTGGACAATCTACAATAGGAAATAGTCTAGCCTTAGACATGAGATAAATACTATTTTACTTCCGTCCCAATTTACTTCTTTTACTCCATTAATTCCATGGTTTAGTCATCTATCACTCTTTCCTAGTTAACCAATAACTTTGAGAATAACTACAACACCTCTAGGGTTTTTATTAGTCAATCCCCAATTCTCAATTTCACTACACAAATTACACACACTGATTTCACACTTTCTGCACACACTTACTGAGTACACCTACTGACAGACACACCCACCATTCTGATTCACACACCCTCTGGTACACCCACCACTCTGAACACACCCACACATTCAGACACACACACACCCACCATCAGCACACACACACACACCCACCATCAGCACTTACACGCACACACACACACATTACAGTACACACACATAACGCACACCCACTGCCTCACACACAAACACGCCACACACACACACCTACAGGCTTATGCACACACACACACACACACTTATATACACACACATGCCCATAAACCATACTTATCCCTACTAATCTCAACTTCTCAAACCCTAGTTCATCTTTTAGGGTTAGAGTTTCTAATCCACATTCATAATTAATTAAATGAATTAGACGGAGAAATCAAAGTATAGAGGGTAGGGTTTTTACCTTAGTTGCTTCCCTCTTCTCTTCCCTTCTTCCTCTCTTTCCCGATCCCTCTCTCGCTCTCGGAATCTCCCAGTCGCCGCCTCCCTCTCTTTTCCTTCCCGTACTCTTCTTTTGTGATAGAAAAATAATGCTAGGGGTTTAGGGAGTATTTATGTTAAAAGGGTCCCCATAACCTATTGGGTTTTTTTTATTCACTAAAGCCCAACATGAGCCCACTACTTATTCCTAATTAGTGAGTCCAAGATAAATTAAAGAGTTTCACAATTTAAATAAATAATGGCCTAGGCCGGGTATTACATTCTTACCCCTTAAAAGAGTTTGGTCCTCCAAACTAAACGTACCTTAATCTTCGAACAAAGCGGGATACATATCACGCATTTCACTTTCGAGCTCCCACGTGGCTTCTCTTTCCGTGTGATTGCTCCACTGTACTTTTACATACGGAATCACTCGCTTCCGCAAAACTTGATCTTTACGATCTACAATCTTTACCGGCTTTTCATCATAACTCAAGTCTTCACGAAAACGTAACTGTTTGTACTCTATGACGTGGCTCGGGTCAGCTACGTATTTCCTCAACATCGACACGTGAAACACATTGTGCACACCAGACAGGACAGGAGGTAGAGCCAACTTATAGGCTACCGCCCCTATTCGTTCTAGAATCTCGAACGGCCCCACGTACCTAGGACTTAACTTCCCACGAATCCCAAATCGCATGACCCCTTTTGTCGGTGAGATCCTCAAGAACACATGATCTCCTATTTGGAACTCCAGATCGCGCCTTCGATTATCCGCATACGATTTCTGCCTACTTTGCGCAGTTAACAACCACTTGCGAATTTGTTGAATTTTATCCGCCGTTACTTGAACAATCTCGGGTCCAGTTAACTTTCTCTTGCCTACTTCATCCCAACACGCAGGCGATCTACATTTCCGCCCATAAAGAGCTTCATACGGCGCCATTCCAATACTAGAGTGGTAACTGTTGTTGTAGGCAAATTCCACTAGTGGTAGATGATCATCCCATGCTCCTTGCCAATCCAACGACGTTGCTCTCAATAGGTCTTCGAGAGTTTGAATCGTCCTTTCTGACTGCCCGTCTGTCTGAGGGTGGAACGCTGTACTCATAGTTAACTCCGTTCCCAACGCTTTCTGTAAACTCTTCCAGAAATTTGATGTAAATCTTGCATCTCGATCTGACACTATAGAGACCGGTATCCCATGTAACCTTACGATCTCATCCACGTACAACCTAGCTAACTTCTCCAACGAATCAGTCACCTTGATTGCTAGAAAGTGAGCTGATTTAGTGAGCCTATCCACTATGACCCAAATTGCGTTATGACCCTTCAACGTCTTGGGAAGTCCAATCACCAGATCCATAGTGATGTGTTCCCACTTCCACTCTGGAATAGGTAACGATTGTAGTAGTCCCGCGGGTTTCTGGTGTTCACTTTTCACTTGCTGGCACACCAAACACTTAGAAACGAATTCCGCCACCTCACTCTTCATATTGTTCCACCAAAAGGATTCCTTTAGATCCTTGTACATCTTAGTGCTCCCAGGGTGAATCGAAAACCTTGAACAGTGAGCTTCTTCAAGAATTTCCCTCTTGATACTATCATTATTAGGCACCCAAATCCTCGATCGATACCTCATGATCCCGTCGTCGCTAACACGGAAGTCTATCATCCCCTTCTTACTGATAACCTTGTGAATCGCTTCCAACTCGTCATCCACATTCTGAGCTTCCTTGATTCTCACTAACAATGTTGGTTGGACACTCAACTGAGCCAAATAGCCTTTAACTTTAACCTCTAGCTTTACTATTTCACTATCTCTCAATTCACTTACCCCCTTAGAAATCATAGTCGCTAATGTTCCATGGTTCTTTCTGCTTAACGCATCAGCCACCTTATTGGCCTTCCCAGGATGATACAAGATTTTGCAATCATAATCTTTAAGTAACTCTAGCCATCTCCTTTGCCTCATATTCAACTCTTTCTGAGTGAAAATGTACTTAAGACTTTTATGGTCGGTGTAAATTTCACATGGTACCCCATACAAATAGTGTCTCCAAATTTTCAATGCAAACACCACGGCCGCTAATTCCAAATCGTGGGTAGGGTAGTTTTTCTCGTGGTTCTTGAGTTGCCTAGACGCATAAGCCACCACTTTATCATTTTGCATCAACACACAACCCAAACCTTTCAATGAAGCATCACTATAGATCACGAAGCCATCACTGTTTGTTGGTAACGTAAGGACAGGCGCAGACACCAATCGCCCTTTCAATTCTTGAAAACTCTTCTCACAATCGTCTGACCACACAAATCTTGTCCCTTTTGTGGTTAACCTGGTCAATGGTAGAGATAACTTCGAAAACCCTTCCACGAACCTACGGTAGTACCCTGCTAAACCCAAAAAGCTCCTTATCTCACTAACAGAAGTTGGTCTCTCCCAATTAACTATAGCCTCAACCTTTGCAGGGTCAACTGCTATCCCATTCTTAGATACCACATGTCCCAAAAACGCTACTTCCTCAAGCCAGAATTCACACTTCTTAAATTTGGCATACAACTTTTGTTCCCTCAAAATCTGTAGTACTAATTTCAAATGTTCTTCATGCTCCTCTTTTGATTTCGAATACACCAAGATGTCATCGATGAATACTATTACACACTTGTCCAAATATTCTTGAAATACTCTATTCATAAGCTCCATGAACACAGCAGGCGCATTTGTCAGCCCAAACGGCATTACTAAGAACTCGTAGTGTCCATACCTTGTCCTAAAAGCCGTCTTGGCTACATCTTCCTTTTTCACTCTTAACTGATGGTAACCAGAACGTAGATCAATCTTAGAGAAATAGCATGCACCTTGGAGTTGGTCAAACAAATCATCGATCCTTGGCAAAGGATACTTATTCTTAATTGTCACACGGTTTAACTCCCGATAGTCAATGCATAGTCTCATCGACCCATCCTTCTTCTTTACAAATAACACCGGCGCACCCCACGGTGATGCACTCGGTCTAATCAGGCCCTTGTCCAAAAGTTCTTGTAACTGCTCCTTTAACTCTTTAAGTTCCGGCGGAGCCATCCTATATGGTGCTCTTGAAATCGGTGCAGTCTCTGGTGCTAGATCTATCGAAAACTCCACTTCTCGCTCCGGCGGTATTCCTGGCAAATCCTCGGGAAAAACATCCTTGAAATCTTTTACTATGGAGAGGGATTCGATGGTCACTTCTTTCTTGTTTGACTCACCAACATACGCAAGAAATCCCTCACAACCTTTCCTTAACAGTTTACGAGCCTTCATTACGGAAATCAGGCCCGTTCGGACTCTTGGTTTCGACCCTTGAAAACGAAATCCTTCCCCAGAGGGTAATTCAAAATTCACTTCTTTTCTAAAGCAGTCTACTTTGGCATGATACGCAGCCAACCAGTCCATACCTAGGATGATGTCAAAGTCACTGAGATCCAGACATATAAGATCAACCTCGAGTTCTCTATCGCCTATCCTTAGAGGACAACTTTGAAACACTGAAGTAACTGGAATCGACTCCTTAGTCGGGGTATCAATTACCAAGGGTACTTCTAACGCCTTAGGTGACAATTTTAACTGTTTTGCCAACTTAGAACTAATCACAGAATGAGTGGCACCAGAATCTATCAAAGCGTATACATTGCGAGAATATAACTGAAGCGTACCTGCCACCAAGTCATTTGTGGCTCTAGCATCTCTAGCAGTCATGGTGAACACACGCCCCTGACCACCAGTCTTATTTTTGTCTTCTGCCTTCACCCCATGAGTTTGTGCATTCTTCTTCGGCTCTGGGCACTTCCACTGCGGGTGCCCAATCTTCTCACAGTTATAGCACTTTCTGTCCTTGTACTTGCACGCATCAGCCTTATGATTGCCATCACACGCAGGGCATACTTCGGCGGTCCCCTGCTCTTTAGCCTTTCCCTTATCGTACGCGGTTCGGTTTCCAAAGTTTCTGTTCGGGTACTTGTTTGCCGTACGATCATAGCTTCCCTCAGCTTTCCTCTTTCCATGATTATCACGGTCTCGGTCGTTGAACTGTCCCTTGTTCCCAGTTGAATCTTTATTAGTAGACTTGTCTCCAGACTTCTTCTTTTCATCCCTCTTGCTGCGGTACTCATCCGACTCCCTTTCTACAATTCTGGCTCTGTCTAGCACTAACCCATATGTCGCTAACTGCAGAGGAGTGATTCTGTATCGAATCCGATCACTCAGTCCGGCTTCGAACTTCCTGGCCTTTTGTTCCTCGCTGTCGAAAAAGGTCGGTGCAAATTCCAACAGATCTGTGAACCTTTCACTATACTCGTCCACCGTCTTGTCACCTTGAGTTAAAGTCAAAAACTCTGCCACTCTGGCGTGACGAACACTAGCCGGGTAGTATTTCTCATTGAATACTACTTTAAACCTTTCCCAGGTGAAATTTCCTTCACCCTTAGCCAAAGCTGCTCTCTTTTCTGCATCCCACCAAGTGCGAGCCGCACTCCTCAGCATGAATGTTGCAAAAACTACCTTCTGCTCTGTGGTACATTCCAAAGTTTCAAAAATGTGCTCCATATCCTTAACCCAGTCCTCCGGCTTCTCCTTTGAGGTACCGGAGAAAGTGTCCGGCTTCCTCCTTTGAAACATTTCCAGCGGATCTCTCATTGGTACCTGCTGGGGTTGGTTTTGAGGTTGTGCTAGATGGTTCACCACCTGTCCGATTCCAGCCACGGTCTGGTTCAGCGTCTGCAGAAGGTTCGCCATGTTCGGATCGACATTACCTTGGTTCCCCGCGTTGCGAGCGTTTCCACGGTTTCCTCTTCCTCTTCCAGACATCTGAAGTTAAGAAAGATTGGATTATCACTGATTGATGACCCACCACGAAAACGGGTTTTACATATTAATAACAATTTATTTAACTAGGTCGGTTACTTGACCTCACAATTTTTCTGTTTAATCGAGAGTCTATACTTAACTTGGTCTCATACTAACTCCACGTACATATTTATGTATGTATATCGGTCTTACTTTAGACCTTTCACTGCATCGACCTTACTTTAGGTCTTTAACTATATTAGTCGTTGTACTCAAACGAATTTCATACTTTTATAGGCCGTCCCCACAGAACTGGTTACTATAATTTAACGCATGCACTAAGTTTATTCAAACATAGTTTAACTTAAGGAATCACATGACAAGAAATAACTTAACTTAAAAATAACTTTTATTTATTTAACTGAACTAAACTAGAATAATCACTAAGTTCTTTACTAATAGAACTAAAAAGGAATACTAAACCTCTTTAATGAAAGAATGCTAACTTCTAAAAAGAATACTAATAAATGGCTACTCCCCTCATAATCACGGGGTTACATTTTTCCTAGGCCTACCCCTAGGCCTTCCAGTTGGCACATAAACTTTTCTTGAACCTCTTGGCCTTCCTCTTGGCCTAGGGACCGGTTCTTCCTCCAGTACTTCATCTTCAATCATAATCGGGGCAGCTTCACTGCCCTCTACAATAATGTCAATTTCGGTGGCTTCTTCTGCAGTCACCACATTTTCTGCCACTGGCTCTTTATAGAAATTCCTATAAAATTCTTCTCTAATATTGGCTATTTCTTCGTCCTTTTTGTTTATTGCTTCTTTCAACTTTTCTATTTCTTCTCGAGCCTTATACCACGAACTTCTAGTTTGCATCCATTTGTCAAAGGTATAGTCCGCTTCCTTCTTTTTCTTCGTCAATTGTCCCTTAAGCTGCCTAATCGTCCATGCACCCCTTACGATTGCTCTCTCCTTGGGTGTTTTAGTCTTTAGTCCGTCCATGATCTACAATGTAAACACACAAGCATTAAAATCACAAGCATCCCATAGTGAAATTCATTCTTAAAAGAAAATATCAATCACTCAAGCCACACTCCAGCACATGCTCATCCTCATTTAGAATCTCCCTTTAGGTTCTTTCCTAAAATAGCAAATTTCTATAAAAGGAAAGTTTCCTAACTTAGAAAGTTTCCTAAAATGGAAAGTTTCCTTAAATAGCAGCTTCCCTTCTTTAGTGCTTCCCAAAAGTACTTTGTTCTTATCAGAGTTCTAAAGCCCACAATAGTTAAGTACTACTTCTCCCAATAGTCTTAACTTCTAATTCTGAGTCTCCCAAGTAATCTTAAACCGGGGCTCTGATACCAACTGTAACACCCCAACTTTTCACTACAATTAAATAACAACTTAATACGAATAGTTCCCAAAATCAGAGTGCCCAACGGCTATAAATAACTAAAATTCAAACATTAACCAACGTTCAAATCCACAACGGCTAGTACAAACCACTAGCTCAAACGGTAACTAACGGAAAGTAAAGTTCATAACTTAACTATAACGGAAACATAACCACTAATTACTTTATTAAAAAGATAACTCCTAAGCCGCCAACCCTTGCGACTCCTGATCTGCTTATTTATAACCTGGAGAGAAAAGGAAATGAAAGGAATGAGCGAACAATGCCCAGTAAGTTCATACGGTATCCCCTCGGGTACTAAGAGGAGATGACCGAAACGAACGGTAACAATGAATTACAATGAACGGATATAACTCAAGGATCAAACTAACACTCAGTTTGAAAAGAAACATTTACTTGATAAAACTATTCATTTCTTGAAAACACGTGGCTTCAGAGGTAGTTTCCAAAACACAACATTTTACTCACACTTTACTTTTCTTTACTTTACTTTACTTCATTTAGGGATTAAGCACGTGCTGTACCCAGGGCTCGGGTTTCTACTGACCGCACCCAAAATCGGTATATCATGATAACCTACGTTACTTCATCAAGCAACGCTAAGGGTCCACATGTTCAACTTAGAACTATGGATAACTGTAAGGGGTCCACTTATCCGTTTCGGGATTATGGATAACTGTAGTCACTTTACTTATTATAAAAATTCACTTTAAAGAGCTTTTACAAACCAAAGCTTAACTTTACAACTTTACTTGATCACTTTTAAAAGATACACATCTCACTTGGACACCAAGGTTACCAAATCAATCATACACATGATACCCCTATTGAACAATAACAATATCAATAGAGTGGATAACAAAAGACGGAACAATTCGCAGAACGGAATAGTTTAAAAGACTATCTAGCCACACAGATAGTTTACTTTATAAAACAGAGATTGGGAATCCTAACAAAGGATTAAGAATCAATACACAACTAAGAGCGTAATCCCTTACCTTAGCTTCGTGCTCTACTAGCTTGCTTTACTCCGCTTGGACAATCTACAATAGGAAATAGTCTAGCCTTAGACATGAGATAAATACTATTTTACTTCCGTCCCAATTTACTTCTTTTACTCCATTAATTCCATGGTTTAGTCATCTATCACTCTTTCCTAGTTAACCAATAACTTTGAGAATAACTACAACACCTCTAGGGTTTTTATTAGTCAATCCCCAATTCTCAATTTCACTACACAAATTACACACACTGATTTCACACTTTCTGCACACACTTATTGAGTACACCTACTGACAGACACACCCACCATTCTGATTCACACACCCTCTGGTACACCCACCACTCTGAACACACCCACACATTCAGACACACACACACCCACCATCAGCACACACACACACACCCACCATCAGCACTTACACGCACACACACACATTACAGTACACACACATAACGCACACCCACTGCCTCACACACAAACACGCACACACACACACCTACAGGCTTATGCACACACACACACACACACTTATATACACACACATGCCCATAAACCATACTTATCCCTACTAATCTCAACTTCTCAAACCCTAGTTCATCTTTTAGGGTTAGAGTTTCTAATCCACATTCATAATTAATTAAATGAATTAGACGGAGAAATCAAAGTATAGAGGGTAGGGTTTTTACCTTAGTTGCTTCCCTCTTCTCTTCCCTTCTTCCTCTCTTTCCCGATCCCTCTCTCGCTCTCGGAATCTCCCAGTCGCCGCCTCCCTCTCTTTTCCTTCCCGTACTCTTCTTTTGTGATAGAAAAATAATGCTAGGGGTTTAGGGAGTATTTATGTTAAAAGGGTCCCCATAACCTATTGGGTTTTTTTTTATTCACTAAAGCCCAACATGAGCCCACTACTTATTCCTAATTAGTGAGTCCAAGATAAATTAAAGAGTTTCACAATTTAAATAAATAATGGCCTAGGCCGGGTATTACAATTTGATTTTCTTTTATTCTCTTTTATTTATTATCTTATTTATCTTATTCTTGATTGGTCAATTCCATTTCACATGGATTGACCAATTTCCCTCCAACCTTTCCCTCTCTTTTTTACCTATAAAAACCATCATCTTCTACCTTAGAAATGGACTCTCTTTGGACACTTTTTACACTCTTTGGACCTTAATATCACATTTTCACTACACCTACACTATACACAATTCTCTACATAAATTCTCCAACAAGAGTTTTTATACAACAATTGTTCTACAACAATTTCATTACAACAACAACACTTTCAAGTCAAGGTTCCAAGTCCTCTTTCTCAAGGTACAACTCCATTTTCTTCCTTTGTTTTCTTCTTCTTGATGTATGCAATCCCCATTAATGGGACATGACCAACATGACTACTTCACATATTGAAGTTAGTTAAGGTTATCTCCCTACATTTTAATCTTAACTTTAATTCACCATGTTAATTTCTCTTCATCTCTTAATGTAATTCTTTAACATTACTTGTTACATGTAATCTTTATCATTAAATAAATAAAACAATTCTATTTTATTTCCCCTTTATTTCCCCTTTTCTTCTCATCACAATTGTTAGCACATTTCTATTTAATTAATTGAAGGACATGTAAATATTAGAACACCCATAGTAGCAAGACCCGCGTAAGCGGGGCGGAGTGGGTGTTTAAGTACTTCCCACTCCGTCACTAACCCCCGAACCCTTCTCTCCCGAATCTCTGGTTTTGTACATAAATTAGGCTATTTCTAGGTTTTTCTTATGTTCCTTTAAAAACATAGGTGGCGACTCTAAACAATCTAAAATCAAGTTAGACATCCTAGGATAATTCACCGCTCTAGCCAAGTTGTGGTTTCCCGGGGTATCTACAGTGGCGACTCCGCTGGGGAATGTATTAGAGGGTTAAACTTGCGTTCTTAACTTTTGGTGTTCTTATTACTGTTTTCTGGGCATTCTGGTAAAAAGGGTGGGAAGCGCGCGCCTCTGGCCTTCTTGGCCTAAAGCGCGCGCGTCCGACCCCAATTACCAGAATCGCCCGCCTCCTTTCTTGTCCTTCAATTCCATGTTTCTGTGCTAACGATTACTGCAGGGGAAAGAATTTTTTATTTAGGGTCAAGGCAATCCCTTGAACCCGCTGATTTACAGGTTATTACCCAGATGCGGGCGCCTCTGCCCCTCTTTGTCTAACGCGCGCGCCTCCCGAGTAGGCATCCTAATGCCCGCGCCTCTGGGCATTTTCCAGAAACAGAACAGTGCACAGAACAGAGTGGTTTTGACAGTGTGTGGGCACCGGGCCTGCACAAAACAGCTTTTATTTCATGTTCATTTTTATCGGTCACACGGGTGATTCGAAAGTTGTAAATTACGTGCTTATTTGTTTTTTTTATTTCCTTTGAAAAAAATAAAATATTTTGTCACTTGTTAGACCTCACACTACGCGCACATAATTCTTATCAACTGCTCACTATCGAGTCGCACAAAGTCCAACCCCAAACCCGTCGAGGCCCGTCCTAGAAAGTTTCAAGCTCCACTCGACCTTGGCTCTTTCGAAGCGGTAAACCTCAGCCCGTGGCGTAGTTCATGACTACATGCCGGGGGTGACCTTTGAGCCTCATATTCAACTCGAGCACAAGCACACACAATTCTAGTCTATCTAGGGTCTAACACTCCGTGACCAAGTCGGTTTTTCATGTGCCGAGATTTCTAAACTAAATGTCTTCAAATCATACATGCCAACTTGTTGCAATGGACGAAATAAAACTCCGTCCCCCAAAAGTGGTTATTTTGGACGAAAATAAAAATCCGTCCCCGCATGTATGATTTACTACATTAATTTAGTTTAATCCCGACACATGTAAGTCTCACAAGCGTGGTGGAATCCGATGAGTATATGGGACCGCGAGAAGGTCTATATACTAGTGTGACGATTCCACTATTTTTTTTCTAGAAACCCCAAAAAGGACTCCGTCCTTCCGACTTTTGTAAATAAAAAAAAAAAAAAACAAAAAAAAGAGTCATTTTCTTTATATGGTTGAGTCTTTTCGTTTTTGTGGTTTGTGGTTTAAATTTATTTTACTCAAAAGGTATTTATGGGGCCAACCTAAGATCAACCGTGTTCTTTCAAAAGGTCCAATGGCTTCCAACGGCAAACAACAACAATGGTGGGTACTTCTCCGTGTCCAACGAAAGACTCTTCAACATAATAAGAGCCATGGGGGACAAATGGATAGACTTTCCGAGGATGCCCGCCGAAAAGACGATTTGTGGCAAGCCCGTTTTGATCTCGATAGGAAGATTCACAAGGAAGAGGTTTTCGAGCTCAAAGCCCGTTTGCAAGAGCTCACCAACAACAAGGCAAAGTCTAAGGGTAAAGCATGCTCAAGTGGCCCGTCCCTCAAAAGCTACAAAGGTACCGCCAACAACCGAGTTTTCACTCCTCTCCTAGGAGTACACCCGCCGAAGCATTTGAAACTTTGGTGGCAAGTGGAAAGGTCAAGCTTTGGAGGGTACAAGCCGAAGACGATACCGAAGAATCATGCACATGGTGAATGGTGCGGCTACCACAAGCATAGTGGCCATACTGCCGAAGGGTGCTTCCTTCTCCGAAACATCATCCAAGATTTGTTCGACAACGGCGAATTTACTGTGGGTGAAGAGCAACCTTTAGAGAGTGCCAACATGCAAGAACTCATCAAAGAAGAATGATTTGGTTTCGAAATGGGACTTCTACAAGAAAATCATGCCACAAGGAGACTACAACGACAATGGGGACTACAACAACAATCTCCGTTTCTCTTTCTCTACCTAGTAATAGGAATAAAAAAAAAAAAAAAAGAGTCAAAATCTCCTTAAGTGTGCATTAAGTTTCTTTGTCCAATTAATGTGAAATTTGAGTCAAGTCTCATCATCAAATAAAAAGTCGTTCTTGTCCTCATACACTCTTCCAAGTTGTTCAATCTAATTCTTGGCAAAAGGATAAAAGATGTCTAATGTCTAAACGAGTTTTGGAATGAAGGCCATCACTTGAACGCCTAGGGGCTAAACATTGTGACGAAGACATCAACAACGACGAAATCAAGACAAAGAAAGGTGGAGCAACGATCATGAAGCAAAGTTTTCAAAAGGGGATAAAAAAAAAAAAAAAAAAAAAAAGAAAAGGCCTCGCTAGGTTGAAATCCTCAAATCAACCTAGGCAAAAGTTAGAGCACAAAAAAAAAAAAAAAAAAAAAAAAATTCCCCCTCAATCAAAGAAGTTCACATCAAGATCAACATCATTCCATCCCCAAAGGAGGACGAAGCTACACGACGAAGTACAATTCCATCCCGAAGAATGGAGAATTCACAAGAACTACGGTGACCTGAGCCTCTACACTGGAGGAACCGTAGGCAACTTGCGGTCTGGTCTCATGCAAGAAAGAAGATATGTTTAGCCCTAGCGCGTTATGGTGATCGGCCTTACATCTCGAACTTGTCAAGACATCTTTGTACGATTCATTTGCCAATGAATTAATCACCAAAAGATTGAACAACTTTCTTAGATTTGGAATCATTTCGCGCTCCTTGCGAGTCTAGGGACTTCTATTTCTTTCTGCATACTCCCAATTTCTTGCAATCAAATTGGGGCTTTCCTTCTCTCTCTCTTAATGACTTACTTGCCTTCGCGAGTCATTCAATTCAATAAAAAAAATACATGTCAATACTAGGGACACTTCCCTAGTCAGTCAATGTCACTCATCATTAGTGACAAAAGGTCTCCACCGCAAAATCACATGTCTCTCATCCTCAGCTAGAGTCAATGCACACTTCCTCATAATCGAGTCAAAAATGAAGACGCAAAAGAGATGCCCGCTAGATTGAAAACCCGAAAGGGCGTCTAGGCAAAAACAGGGTGCGTCATAAAAAAAATGAGAGAGTGAGAGAGAGAAGGGAAAGAGGAATGGAGATCTATGGCCCTCTAAAGAAGAAAACTACACGAGCACTACATTGGATCTCCTCAGCAAGTCAATTCCCACCAAGCCAACTTTTAGGATTGCAAAAAGCTCGACAAGATTATGGCACCATCAAAGGTTGTCTTGGTTATTGGTATCATTCTCCAGCAGTGTGCATTCTTGGGTTCATGAAAAGAAGGCTCGTGGTAACCAAGACCCATCCGAGAACGAGCCTCATCACAAAAGGGCACGAGGTTGCACAAATAATACCCTAGCTAGTCAATTGGCTGGGCAGCAAATAGCAACAACATGTGTCTCAGTTTTCAAGGCTTCTTCAAGTATGTGCTTCTAAAGTACGCCGAAAGGCTCCGAGAAATGGAGTAGCTCTTTGCCATATCCTCTCATGTTTTATTCACTCACGACGAGGACGAGTCACTCTTGCTTTGCCAACAAAATGGTGACGCCTAGGGGCTATGTGACTCAAGAACAAGGGATTCTTTTGCTTCATTTGGCAATCAATACGCCCTAGGGGCTATGCCTCAAGAAAGATGTGTGAGACTATCCTCAAGTCCCTCAAAAGGGATGTCAAAAATCCCTCTTGTCATGTGTGCCCGTGCTCGTTTCCCCAATCAAGGGTGGACCTTTCTGTGAATACGTGTGTTTGAAATTGGGAATATTCATAGTAACATTAAAATTATGAGAGTCGCCATGCCGTTTTAATTATATCCAAAACATTGAGAAAAAGCATGTTTAATGGGTTCGGGGGTCAAATTACAACAAGAGAAGAATATTGAACGTTATCACTCCTATTGCCCGAATTGATCGGTCTTTCTATCATGATGCGGTGTATGTAGTGTGTTAGTGATTGAGACTGGATCCGAAGATTGCCTACGTTCCTCTCAAGGTGAGAAGCTCAGGTCAGCGTAGTTCGCACATAATTAGAATGTGGAGAGAGAATAGGGATCATGCATAATGAAGAGGGAGGATAAAGAAACATGCAGGATGATCACATCCTAGAATAATGACTATGCCATCAATGAGATCTCAATGAACATTCATCACATTCATCATGGGAGGATTATTGATCATGGAAGTAATTACCTAAAGTTTAGGGT
>JAOWBW010002999.1:0-44649 GCA_026119855.1 Campanula takesimana
AATTTTTTGACTCATATGCATTAACTACAAGAGGTGAACTGGTCATAACATCAGTTATAAGAGTTTGACCGGGATATTTGACCGAATAATATTATATATTTTTCTTAAAAGTTAAAAAAAATTGACTCTTATTTGTTAATTATTGGTCTTATATGTAAGTTATAAGAGTTTGACGGGATGATTGACGAAAATAATATTATATATTTTTCTTAAAAGTTGAAAAAAGTGACATTTTTTACTCTTATATGTTAATGTTGGTCGTATATGTCAGTATAAGAGTTTGACTGGGATTTGACCGAATAATATTATTTTTTTTTCTTAAAAGTTGAAAAAAAAAAATTTTGGACTCTTATATGTTAATTATTGGTCTTATGTGTCATTTATAATAGTTTAACTAGGATTTGACCAAATAATATTGTATTTTTTTCTTAAAAGTTGAAAAAAGTGAAAGAAATTGACTCTTATATGTTAATTATTGGTCTTATATGCACTTATAAGATTTGGCAGGATTTGACCAAATAATATTATATTTTTATGAAAAGTTAAAAAAGTGAAAAAAAAAATGACTCCTATATGTCAGTTATAAGAAGGCAGTTCAGTCTTCTTGCAAGGCGAGGGGTTCTCTGATATTACTAATCTGTGGGTCCTTATTTAAATATAAGTTGGTAGTAGAGGGCCCTAAAGTCACTGCCCTTTAAAATAATACTGTATTTTCAACGAAAGATTTTTTTAATACAAGTTATTGTAAAAATAATATTCAAATTAATAAAACATTTGTTTAAAAAATGGTCAATCTACCAAAATATGCCACGTACTTTGGTTTTGGTTACAATTTATGCAATGTACCACAAACTTGTATCTTAAATCTACGTACTTTTTCCATTGGTTGCATATTATGCAGCACACTAGTTTTTTTACCGACGTTAAAAAATACAAGAAATATTAACGTGATTTTTTCTCGTTAAATACACAACGATAAAACATTAAACCCCATCTTATTCTCTCTCTCTCTCTCCTTCGTCTATCCCGCATTCTCTCTCTATACTTCCACTATCGGAGGCTTCCCATCATCCAAATCTCGGCGACCCTTACCTTCCCCATCTCGATGACCTTTCCCTTCTATAACCCCCCGGCGACCATCTACCTTCCCCAACCAGATCTGACTATCTCCCTTCACATTGAACAACGCCGGTGACCCCCCACCACCGTCGGCGACCCGAAGTACTCTCAGTCGGCACCAACGAACCAGCTCATCCTCCCAAGATCTGACTCAATCCCATGAACGACATCGTCACCTTGGACACCGTCGTTCAAAGGAGGTTGGTGGTGGTGGTGGATTTTCTTATTTTTTTATCTGGGTTTGCTTTGGTGGTGGTGTGGTTCAAAACCCGTTAAATCTTTAATGGGGTTAGTTTTGGATTGACCATAAAAGTATTATGTTAATAAAATTTAGCATTATCTAATGGGTTGCATAAATTATAAACGAATATGAAAGTATGTAGGATTATGTTGTCAAACTAAAATACCTTATCCTTTTTGTAACTAAAAGCTTGGTACATGGCATTGGTAATTTTTCCTAAAAAAAATTGTCAAATGTTACACTTATTTCTATTTTGTGAGGGAACCGAATGTTATGTAGTGTCACTATTTTGTATCAGACGTCTGCAAACAAACCCGAAAATGGAGGAAAAGCGAAAGGATAGTGGAGCTTCAACGGCAGCCACCGCCGAAGCTCAATCTCCGTCGACAGATCCACCATCTTCACGGCGGAGAGGCGGAGGTCAGAAGAGGAAAGCCTCCAACCTTTCCAGCGGGAACGCGTCGACTCCACCGACCTCGTCTTCCTCGAAGCGTCAGACCCGTGAGAAATCCTCATCATCAGCTGTTCCGTTTCAGCAGATTCACAATGGCCCGTGGACCAGAGCTCGGCAGCAGCCAAATTACGGGTCGAATTCGGACTCAACGACGTCGTGGGACAGTGTTGTCGAAAACTGAGGCATCGGTTGCTGCGGCGGTCGCCGAGGAAGCTGCATTGAAAGTCGAAAGAGAGGATTGGGAGGCGTTGGAGGCTAAAATTGAAGCGGAGTACGAAGTGATTAGATCGCGTGGTGGTAATGCCCATGTGGTTCCAAATCATTGTGGTGAGTTGAAATGTACCTTTTGAAACCCTAAATAATGTATTGTGCAATTCGGTTGCATAATTGAATCTTACTAGCATGCATTCTTTTTTCTTTTTTTTGGAACCGTTTAGTTCATTAAGGTTTGAAGCTCAATTTTTTTTCTTATTGATTGCTCATTTGGTAGATGAGAGTGATCATTCTGTTTTCTTTGCCAATTTAGTGTGTTTATTATTCATGCTATTTTTAGCATCATGGAAAGGAATAGGCATACATGAATTGTGTACCGAGATCCATGGTGCATATGAGTGTGGAAATGAGAATCTCTAAAGCCCAATGGTTAAATTTGGACATTGTCTTATGGACAACCTTGGATTTCAGAGAAAGATGATGAACAACGTTAGTTAAGGTATTTCTTTAAGAGATAGGTACTGAACAACTGAACAGGCTAGTAAGGGGTTATTACATTTACGGATGTCTCTTGTTCTGTTTCATTATCTTCTACCTGTTATATCATTCAGAAAATATGAGACTTCCACTATTTGTGTCTAAACTTATGCTCCTCCCTCTTTCTCTCTTGGTTTTTAGGTTGGTTTTCTTGGACAAAAGTTCATCCGTTGGAGGAGAAATCATTGCCTTCTTTCTTTAATGGGAAGACAGAATCCCGAACTCCTGAAATATACTTGGAGATACGCAATTCAATAATGAACATGTTCGTTCGGATCCTAATAAGCAACTCGAAGTCAAGGATCTGTCTGAGCTCTCAGTAGGGGAGTTGGATGCAAGGAAAGAGGTGATGGGAGTTCTTAGACTATTGGGGTTTAATTAATTATCATCCATTATCAGAGACTGATGATACTAGTTTGTCTGTCGGTGCTGATAAAGCTTTGAAGATGGGTTCATTGGTTGAGAAATTGTATAAGTTTGAGATGGAGAATCTGGCGCACCAGTAGCTTTCAGGAAGAATGTGGTAACACCCAGTCTTCAATCACGGCTGTTGCCAGAGTCTGTTGTTGCTGAAGAATTGATGAAGGCTGAGGGACCATCTGTTGAGTATCACTGCAATTCTTGCGCAGCTGATTGTTCCCGTAAGCGTTATCATTGCCAAAAGCAGGTCTGTTCTTTCCTGTAATTGGTTATTGGTGATAAAGTAAAATCGTTGCAGAGCAATTCTTTTGAATTCATTATTTAATGAACTTGACCACTGAAAGAGAAGTGATGTGAACATCTATCGTATCATGTTCTAATATCAGGATGCTAGACGGTCTAGTGAATCAATGGTTTGACTATGTACATGTTTCCCTTTTTAACGTGAACTTATGCATCTTTTTATTGTCCTGCTCTTTCACATTCTTTGTACCACATATGATCTTCTAATCTCATGTCACCATAATGTGAGAGGTCAAAGTGGTTTACAGTTAACTACTCCCTCCGTCCCCGAATAAATGTCACAGTTGACATGTCAACATTTTTAAAAATTTCTTATGTCCCTTTGATTATCCCAATCTTTCAAATGCGGCTCCTTGCACTTCTTATGATATTGCATTGTTTGTGTTTACTAAAATGGGTAGTTTAGCTCCTTAGGAAGTTCACCAAGCTTTAAATCCTATTGTTAGAAATGCGACATTTATTTTGGGACAAACTAAAATGTTAAGTAGGACATTTGTTCCGGGATGGAGGGAGTACATTCTAAAGAAAACTCTAAACGTACAATTCCTTGCTGTTGAGTTCATATGATATGTTTGTAGGTCCTTATGCTTTCGTGATCAAAATGTTCTCCGCTAAACAGGCGTTAAGAATATCTTCACAGAGCAAACATGTAAAAATCGAAAAGAAATAAAGCCTAGGTGCAAGTAGTAATCCTATATTTAGAAGCTCAACTTTTCATATGTTAATATTTATTATTTCTTGGATATATTAAATGTTCAATATGAAGCTTCTGCTACAACTGGTGCTCTCTGCTGATCCCTTTTTTGTTAGGCAGGCTGATTTTGACTTATGTACTGAATGCTTCAATGATCGGAAGTTTGATCCTAATATGTCCCCATCGGATTTCATTCTTATGGAGCCCGCTGAAGCTGCTGGTGCTAGTTGTGGGAAGTGGACAGATCAGGAGACTCTCCTCCTCCTTGAAGCAGTGGAACTCTTCAGTGAGAACTGGAATGAGATTGCTGAGCATGTTGCAACTAAAACAAAAGCTCAATGCATCTTGCACTTTGTTCAAATGCCAATTGAGGACACTTTTCTGGAGTCTGATCTCGAAAACGATGCAACTCTGAAGGAAAAATCAGATTCTGTTCCAACCAATAAGAATGCTTCTGCTCTGACTGATGATGTAGCGGAACTAACTGAAAGTAAGGATGATGTGAGTGATGACAAAGCCTTGTCCTCTCCGGTGGAAACTTTGAAGCCAAGGGAGGATAATAAAATTTTGAAGCCAAAGGAGGATAATAAACCAGAAGTTAGTCAAGAAATTGAAACTAACCGTGCATTGAAGGCTCTTAGAGAAGCATTTGAAGCTGTCGGCTCGCTTCCCTCAGAGGGAGAGAAACTTTCATTCGCTGATGCTGGTAACCCTGTCATGTCACTGGTAAGCTTATTATTCTTCTAATTTTATTCTGTGTGCTTTATGTGTAAAGATCACGAGATATGATCTTAGTAACCTACTGAAATTGTGAGTATATTTGAAATAATTATGTTTTGGTTATCATTTACTTGTATTTTTAAGAATTGCTAAATCAATATTGGTGCTGATCATCCACCCGTAAGCTTCAGGCTTGAAGCTAACTTTAGTCCAGTTCTTAAAGTCCTAAACTGCAAGTACGTCATCTGCACTTTGCATTTACTATTGTGTACCAAAAAAAACTCTGTTAAATGTGTACCGTTATCATTGCCATATTACCATCTAATTTTCACTTTCAACGCCCTATAGAAATGAAAGGGTGAATTCATCAGGTATGGATTGCTTAGTATATTTCGTAGTTCATTTTCTTTATTTGAGGACGAGCCAGATCCAGGGACGCGAGTTTCTTATACTTTCTTTGCCCAGAATCTGGCTTTGGTCATCTTCAAGTCCGTTTCTGCCATTGAAGTTCTGCATGTTTCCCTTTCCTTTTGCAGGCAGTATTCTTGGGGCGACTGGTAGAACCTAATCTTGTAACTGCTTTGGCCCGTAGTTCCTTGAAATCCATTCCAGCAATCGCGCAGGCACAGAGCTGGCAGCAAGACACTGCTTTATTTTGGAAAACCCAGCAGACAACACGAAAAAATCAGCTGACACAGAGAGGTTCTTCAAAAACTTTTTAGCTTCATTTAGCTGATTTCAAGTACTGTACATTATACCTGACATGAATGTAGGATATGCAGAGGTGTGGCTGATACTGCTGAGGAGGAAGGTCAGAAAGACCAGCAAGAGGACGGAAAGTCGAAAGATGTTAAGTCTAGCTCAATCACGGATATTAATGAACCGTTAAATGATCATGTTAATGGGAAAGACAAAGATCTGGTTGCGAAGGAGAAGCAATTGTTGGTTTCCTCTGAGAATGACAAGGAATTGGTTACAGATGAAAAGGCGGGGTCTCCTAAGAAAGGCAAGGATAAGGTTCCAGAAGAAATTGGTCTTTCAGTTTCATCTGACAAAGACAAAGTTACAGTGTCAGGAATTAGACCAGTCACACCTACTGCTGATTTTACAGGAAATGCTCATGGTGCTTCTGAACCAGATGCTATGGATACTGAAGAGAATATTGAATCTTCCCATCTGAAAGAATCAAACGAAAAAGAGTTGCAAAAGGAACAGACACCAAAATCTGCCAAAGAGGACTTGACATCTTGTGGATGAAGAGATGATATCTGGTTCCCTTCCTTCAGAGTTGAAATCAGTGGTCGAAAATGGATCAAAACCAGGTTTTATTTCCTTCAGTACCTTTTAGATATTTATCTATACACGTTTGCTATCTTTGTTTCTTATGGCACTAAATATGACAGTGAATAGCACTTGGAGATGTGGAGTAAATTAGGAATGAATCCACGTAAACAAATTATGGGGGAGTAATAAATGTTACCGATAAGGTGCATTTTCCTATTTGCAAAATCAGGGTAGATGCAGTATGTCTGTGTGCGTAGCAGATGGTTTTAAGGTGCATAATATCACTACAATACTCGAAAGTTAGTGTCTGTAATCTTTTTTGAGATTTTGCAAAATGCCTTCCCTACTACTATATTAGTGTATCCTATATTACCCTCATAAGCGGGTCCCAATGGGTCCCTTCTATGCGAGTTGTCTGTGTTCTCTTTGGGTTTTAGTTTTATCTGTACTAAAACTATTAACTTATGTTCAAGTACAGAAGGCACCCTTTCCATAACTTGTTTCGGGGCAAGTTTTGTTGTGAGGACAATTAGTCACTTTCCTCTAATATTATGCATAGTCAAAGGCATTCAAATTTGGACAAAAGGTCACTTGCCAAGAATTGATATACTTCTCAAATATGTGCAGAATCCGAGTTCGTTGCACACTTTTGACTTGCCTCCTTTCACTGTTTCTGGCTGTTGATTGGGTCGATGAGACTTTTTGCTCTTATTTTTTGCTATACTTTGATTTAACTCTTTTGATTTGCTTCACTCAGATGAGGAAGAAGCGAAAGGCTCTAAGAATGGGAAGAAAGATGCAGTGGAGTCTACAAATGATAAAGATATGCATAACATAAAGCGGGCTGCGGTTACTGCAATCTCAGCTGCAGCTGTGAAGGCAAAACTTCTTGCAGACCAGGAAGAGGATCAAATTCGACTGCTTGCCCACGTCGTTGATAGAGAAGCAGGTAATCTCATTTCCAACTAAATTTGATACTCCGTACCACCTCCGCCCCCGAAAGACACTCCTATTTTTTATCTACTAAGTTGAATAAACTTTGAGCAATAATTAGGTGAACATAACTATTTTAATGAAAAGCCTAAAAATGATATTGATACTCGTAATATTTGTAATGTACTATCATTAACTAGTCCTAGAATTCATTGGGGTAATTATTTTTTCCTAAATCTTTGGTTAAAGTTCAAAAAATATAACCACTAAAAAAGGGGGGGGGGGGGGGGGTTATCTTTAAGGGGGGGGGGGGGGGGGAGGGACTAGTTTGTTCTCATGACAGTTATGGACCCAGATTTTAGCAAGTAGATTTTTTACTTATGACTGCAGTTGCACAAACTGGAGACGAAGTTGGCTTGCTTCACTGAGATGGATAGTGTTGTAATGAGGGTCAGAGAACAACTGGAAAGGTCAAAGCAGAAGCTGTACCATGAGCGGGCCCAGATAATTGCAACCCGACTTGGCATGTCTGGGTCCTCATCAAGGCCCGCGCCACAATCATTGCCTAGCAGGGTGGCAATGACCTTTCCTAATGCAGTACCAAGGCCGCCTACAATGGGCATGACTTCTCAGAGGCCACCACTTTCAAGACCTTAAATGGCATCGATTCCTCCTAGCCTGTTTTCACTGCTACACTGGATGATGTAATATTGTATTATTTTTTCCATTTTTTTTGTGTGTGTAATTAATGGTTTCCCTTTCTTTTAAGGATCTAGATTGTATACTAGTTCCTCCGCTAAGTGATTAGTGTTTTTTTACGATGTCCACGCCATAAGGTGGCGAGGAGAGGGATCGAACCCTAGCGATCACCGAGGGTGAGGCTTAGCTTTACCACTGGGCCACTCTTTTGGGGATCACTAAGTGATTAGTTAGTACTACTTTGTTTACTATTTTTACACTTCTTTGATCTCTTTGCTTGAAAAGTTGCCAGTCTGTTAGTATATGGCTATAACCGTGGCCTGATAATATATACTCATCCCGTCCCAAACTAATCGCTACAATGTGAATGCATGAGATTAAGAAAATCCGTCTCAAACTAATCGTTCGAGATTAAGAAAATATGTTGTAAAAGTCCCAAACTAAGCTACTAAATGTGAATATGTGAATGCATGGGGATTAAGAAAATATTTTGGAAAAATAAGTGTTGTGAGCGGGTAGGTAGGAAGGGGATTAAAAAATATGTTGAATAAGTAAGCGTTGTGAATGGGTAGGAAGAGAAAATAAGCTAGTGAATAGTAGTTATTAATGGGTAGGAGAGAAAATTTAACATTTAGACAAGTAGCAATTAATATGGGAGAAAATAAGTATATTATTGGTCACTTTTACCAATTATTACTTGATTTTTCTGTAGCTGCTAATTTGATGTTTCCCCTGTTTTCATTTTCACTAATAGGGAATGAGAATGTACAACATATATATTTGAGATTTTCCAAAACCAAATCCGAGCAACACTATGCATAAAGGTTAAACAGCATTTTGAGTTGCGAAAATGGGACGGAGAAGTAGAATACAGCTTCTTTAAGAAGCATAAATGGTTCCATCATTCGAGAGAGTATCTACCACACACCAATTGCCAGAATTGGCTGCACACCACCGAGGTTTATTTCCATAAATATAAGTGTACAGTGAATGCTCAAATACGCGTGTTCACAACATTCAACCGGTGGAACCATACCAAAAGAAAGAACGAACAACACAACCAAGATCAACCGAAAGTAATAATCCGAATACAATTTACACTTTACATGTCTAGACTCATACAAAGCAGTAAAAAAATGACAAAAAGCAGCTAAAAGTCTTGTGTCCCAACAAGTTGTACAGAATCCGAAAAGTCTAGCAATCGCATCCAGAGGACCTTTGTTGGCTGGTGCTCCCAACATCAATGGTATCAGGCAAGTATCTTCATGACATAGAAACATCCCACCAGAGAAGATAAAAGAATATGTCAGTATCATTCCCATTTCAGAGCATATGCAATGACTTCAATAAAGTAAATGCCAAAAGAAAATTGTAACTCAAAATTATATAACTACCTTCAATTCTCAAGATATCTAATGATCACTAAAAATCTACTTTTTACAATTCTCTCGCCCAATGCAAGGTAATTCTTTATGCACCACAAAAGCCAAGGGTGAATATAGTTGCAATTTCAAAAATTCGGTGGCATGCAAATTGTCATTAAATTTGCGGACTGCAATCCCAAGTTGATTGGATATTGGACTTTTCAATTACCCACTTATAAGAAAGAAAGAGTAAACCAACAAGACATAAAGCATAATCCCTCCATCCCGTTCAACATTACACACTTTGGGCCACGAACGGGGTAGGAATTGTAAGTGGAGGACATGTGAGGGGTAGATGTTGTGAGTATGACAAGTGGACCCCCATGGAATAAATAAGTATTATAAAATGAGTAAGTGTGATTTTAAGTGGGACACCAAAAGAGGAAATTTTTATTTTTGAGTGGGACGGAGGGAGCATACATTTCTAAATGTAATCAACAAGTACACAATATGGACCTCACTGACTCGAGAGCTTAACTTCAAGAGTACACTCCTATAAATATTTGGTCAAGAAACAAAACAACATGCAAAACTAAGACAACTGAGTTGAGACGAGTTGCAATACTTGTGCATAGAAATTGACAAATATTATTATCTACTTTTATTTTCTGTTCTTGATCTATTCTGCATCATTTATCACTAAAGGTGGGGAAAAAACTTGCCATCTACATGACAAAAAGAAAAATCAGTAATCTGGGTTACTGCACGTTATTACTTGATGCAGCTTAGTACTACAAATGAAGGTTAACTGTCATGAGTTATATAACCAACTTACATTTCTTCCTCTTCCCCACTTTTCAATGCATTCTTTGCTATCACCTGGAACGCTTCTTCAACATTGATGCCCTCCTTGGCTGAGGTCTCAAAGTATGGAATATTTCCTTTAGATGCACACCAAGCCCGAGCCTTTTTCTCAGAAACCTGAAGCAAATCAATAAAAAAAGGCAGGTAGCCATGAAAAAAATAAGCAAAAAGAAACCACCTTGATATAAATTATAATTCACCGACAAAGATTTTTTCTTGAGAAAACGGGCAAAAAGGCGACATACCACTCTGCTATTCCCACCGTCTACATCAACCTTGTTGCCTAGAACTACAAACGGGAAATTTTCTGGATCTGAAGGGCTCGCCTGCAGAACATGTCTTACACCGTCAGCACATTGCAAAATATTCCCATCACATGATTAAACATGGACAGTATTAGAAAGAGATAATATGGAAGGGTCCATAAGTATGGACTTAAACGGATTTCATCACTGTCGACACCATAAGACAAAGATGTAGATACTTTTTCATTGTATTAAAAATTAAATTTTCATATTGCAAAATAGGAAGAATGGAATGTAGCGACTTGTTCGAGGCCATATCAAAATAGGTTTGAGATTTGAAAGGCACGGAGAATCACTATTTGTGATATCGCCAACCTACAATGCAAGTGAGTCACCAACAAAATGACACCCTTGCTCTGCAAATTGGCTTTGCCCATTACCGTAGTTCCCAGGTAAGACGCATGTCTTACATAAAGCGGACAGAAACTGAAAAGTTGTAATATTTAGAGGAAAGGGAAGCTGAGTTTGCCATGTACAAGCCATAAAAGAACATGATCAACTCAACTAAACACTCTGCAGGTTATATTATACACCCAAAATAGAACTTCTTATATCATGTGACTGCAATATACATATCAGTGGCTTTTAAATTCATGAGGAAGCTAATGAAACCACAATTCACAACGTTAAGCCAGCTTATTTATCTTCTCTCCAGTAAACTTTATAATTTTATCTAATTGAAAATATGTGTGTATGGAGAAGAAATAAAATTCCTCATTTGATACGGAGTTACCTACTGAAGAGTAGATATTACCTCATAAGACATGGTAAACGAAAAGGTTATCTGTACATTCCTTCTTTTCTGTAAAATTTCCTTTCTATTAAAAAAGGATAAAGACGCACCTGAATAAGGAATTCCTCTCTCCAGTTGTTGAGATCATCAAATGACTTCATCACATTAACATCATAAACGAGAACACAGCAATCTGCACCTCGGTAAAAAGCGACACCAAGGCTCTGAAATCTCTCCTGTCCAGCTGTATCCCAAATCTGCAAGAAGTGGAATGACATATTAGGCATAATCAATAATCGTGCCAATGAAATCCCATCAGCAACCCACAGGACAACACACTTGATACAGTATATCGAGAAGAACTCCAAGAAAAACAAGTATAGGAAGGGTGAATATTGGCACAGAAAAGTGTCAACCTTTACTGGAGAAAACAAGTATAGACTGACCTTACAAGACAGAAGCCTCATCTACCAAATTGACAAATTGCTGTAGACTTCATTTCTCAACCCCTTAACATTAGGGTCCTACCTATGCCTAAGATGAGAATCTCACCCCTCATAAAGCCTAACAAACACGCTTATTAGCATAATCGTGAACCTCAGCCCATACCTCCCTTCTTTCTCTCCACTATATTACCTACATAGTCTTTGATATTCCTACTCATTAGTCATTATAGTCATAGATTCCAAGAAAGTGACATTAAGTCAATACTGCCACTTGCCACCAAAGAGTAAGAACTGCACAGCCCAACTTTTGTTGCATCAATTCCCAGCTAGATAACATACACATCACTATCTAGAAAAAAATCTGAGGGCTCGTCATCAAGTCACTTCATAAAAACTCCTCATGCACTTTGAACCAATCTCCCATAAGGAAAATGGACATGAAAGTATGTTGGTTGATCTTTAGTTACTGATTTTTCCTTTTTCGAACTACCTTGCCTTAACTTTTCAAATGATCAAAATTAGTACTTCTGAGCAGTGACAAATCCAGGATTTTACAAGAAGAGTGTCAAAATTGTGATATACTTGGTGGTATTCTTTCTAAATCAACGGGGGTCAAAATTGATAAAAGTACTGATTTTAGCGATAGATGTGTTATTTTCTATACTTGAAGGTGGTAAAAATGACATAGCTTCAAAAATCAAGGGGGTAAATGACCCCAATGGGCTCAACATGGCTGCGCCACTGCTCTTGAGTAACATCCTCTACAATTGAAAAACTAAGACCATTATTTTTGAGTCTTTGAACAAGCAATCTATGATATATTTTCAGAAGTCCAACTCTAACCTAGCTTTTCAATCAGGTGCTCAGCTAATCAAAATGAAATCGTGGGAATCAATAACTCACTAGTGAGGGTTATCATCACCTCAATTATAACAGACAGCCTCCATCACTGATATACAGTCCTCATACAGTAGTATCCAGCTTCGGATAATGAACTAATTGACAGCTGAATCCTTCTCTTGGTATGAAAGTTGAGAAATCCTAGCAAAATAGACTTAAAAATTGTTTCTTTGGTCTCAACTTCCTACATGTTCTGCCAAGCACTCAACGGGTCAACAATTTGCTTTCATATTGTAACATAATTGGCACAATTTTCTCCCATCCCAAACACTAGTAAGAAACATAAGCTGGTAATCAAAACCACAAGATTAAAGAATGGTCAATTGACTCAGCTCTGCAGAACGGAACAAAATTGATACCAGTAAAGAACACAATTAATCAAAATATGTAGGCTTTCAATAAGCGGATTCAAAATTAATAAAACTATTGATTTTAGTGGTAAAAGTGTTATTTTTTTATACTTGAAGGTGGTAAAAATGGATAGCTTCAAGATCAAGGGGGCCAAATGACCCCAATAGGCTCAACGTGGCTGCGCCACTGCTCTTGAGTATAGTCCTCTACAGTTGAAAACTAAGACCATCATCTCTGAGTCTCTGAACAAGCAATCTATAAAGAACACGATAAATTTTCAGAAGCCCAACACTAACCTAGGTTTTCAATCAGGTGGTCAGCTAAGGTCACTAATCAAATGAAACTATGGGCATCAATAACTCACTACTGAGGGTTAGCATCACCTCAATTAGAAAGCCTCCATTACTGATAGACACTCCTCATATAGCAATATCCAGCTTCCGATAATGAATTAACTGATAACTGAATCCTTCTCTTGGAATGAAAGTTTAGAAGTCCTAAAAAAATAGGACTTAAAAATCGTTACTCTGTCTCAACTTCCTACATGTGATGCCAAACACTCAACTGGTCAAAAATAATTGGCACGATTTTCTCCCATCCCAAACTCTAGTAAGAAACATAAACTGGTATTAAAAACCACAAGATTAAAGAATGATCAATTGACTCAGCTCTGCAGCATGGAACAAAATTGTTGCCAGTAAAGTGGAGCTATATAGTAAGAGTCTGAGTAACCTGTAAAGTGAAGAGCCTGTCCTCAAATTGCACCTCCTTGGTCAAGAAATCAGCTCCTATAGTGGCCTTGTACTGATTACTAAACTTCTTGTTTACATATCTAAGATTAAACTCAAGGCAAACAAGAATAATTCCAATTCCAACAACAGTTAATCAAGGACGGTTATTTACACAGATCCATTACTTAAAGTCAAAACAAAACGTTCAGACACACAAAAATGAGAGACAGATAAAGAATTCCGTAATGGTGCGAGCAAAACACAACCCCACAAAAGCAAAATCCAAGTACTATTGTTTACAAAAAACACATTAAACAAAATTCAGTACTTAAGGATAGCAAAATTAGCAACAGCAGTAGCAAAAAGAAGAAAAAAAATTAAAGTAAATAAGGATACTGATTCATCAACGAGGTCTTCCCCACCCTGCATCACACAAACAAAATAAAATAAAATCAGATTCACGGATCAGGTTCAATGAAATCGTGATCAATAAAATCAAATGAAAAGATGGAATTGTGTATGGTGGGTAAAAACCCTAGGTGAAGATCAAAGAGAAAACAGACCCGCTGTCGCCGAGAATTATGACCTTGAGAAGCGTTCTTCTTCGGGAAGGCATGGTAAAAGGGATTGAATCAAGCAAAGATCTAGAGAGAGAAAGTGGGGGAAGAGGATGGAATTGGGGAGAATCTCCGCTGAGTCTACAAGCTGGCCCAATACTTCTCCTTGTTTAAGACTCTCTGACTCTCCTAATCATTTTTTCCCTTTTTCATTTACAGACTGGCCTTTCTACACGCTTCTGTTCGGGGTGGCTTTGTCTATACCTTAACAACCGACTTAAACTTGGTACAATGGGAAAATACAGATTTATGCCCCCGTACTTAAGTTAAGGATGCAGATATATGCCCTAATACAAGTTAATTGTCATATTAGCCCTTGTATTTATAAAAAAGGTGTGGAAATTAGGACTCCGTCATCTTTCCGTCCAAAAACGAAATGGCTGACTGAGATGCTTAGTTGGTCAGGAAAAGTTTATAGATGGAAACAAAATGCCTAAGTAGAATTTGATGAGTATGATAGGCTTAAAACTACATCGTCTGGCACTTAATAGGGCTAAACTACGTCATTTTAAAACAAAAAGTACACTTCTTCTTCTTCCTCCCTCGCACAACCACCCACCCCCTTTTTCCTCCACTATCGCCATTCCATCATTGTCTACTACTGTCCTCCGCCACCACAACCACCAAACTTACCACCACCACCACAACCACCACCACCAAACTCAACACCACCACTAAATTCACAATAGAAATTGAACACAATCTCCCGAGAATCAACATGTGATTAAGCAGAATTGAAGCCCTAAATTCCATGACACAACCTAATAAATTTACAGTCAACATCCGATGACTTCCTTAAATGAATTGAATAAGAGAGCTCAAGCTTGGAGAGTGGTGTCGAAGGACTATAAGTCAACGTCGGCTTGGTAGGCGGCGACGTAAGAATTTAACTCCTTCACGAAATGCGAGTTGATGTTGAAATTGAAATTGATGTGGGAAAATGATGTTTCTGCACCTCTTTTAAAGAAGCCCAACAATTTGATTTGTACCTTGTGTGTGCGTGCATTGGGTGGTTTGTGAGGATCGGATTTTATGGTGGAAAAAATGGCCTTTGGGCAGGCGTAATAGGGGGAGATGAGAGGTGTATTTGAGTTTTCTTTTAAAAATGAGGGTAAATTAGTCAATTTACTGTGAAAATATTTCACATTCTACCCCTTTTGAGGGGTGTTACATGTAAATAATTATTTTAATTTTATTATATTAAGTGTCAAAACGACGTAGTTTAGATCCCACCATACTCAACAAATTCCATTTGGACACCTAATCAGCCATTTTTTTGCCAACTAAGCATCTCAGTCAGACATTCCGTTAGATTTTGGATGGAAAGATGACGGAGTCCTAATATCCACACCTTTTTCCTAAGTACGAGGGCTAATATGGCAATTAACTTGTATAAGAGCATATCTGCATCCTTAACTTAAGTTCAGGGGCATATTTCTATATTTTCCCTTTGTACAATAAAATACATATCTTCACCAATCAGTCAACAGTTGGAATTGGGTTTGCAAAATTAGGTTTGACCTAATTTTCAAGTGGGTATCATTTATTAGAAAGAAAAAAAAAACAAGTTACAAAATTGTAATCTACTATGTGAGTAGATTAAGAAAATGTATTTACTTTCTCAAAACCATTTTCGAGTGAATGAGAAATTAATGCTCAAAGTGTGTAACTTAGTAATGAGATTTGAAGAGTTATGAATATGGAAAGTCATGTATCCCACATTGGTTGGAAAATGAAAAAGATGAATGTATTTATTATAGCTCATCTAAGGAGGTACCAATCAAGTGTGGACTTGGGCTTCCAAGATAAGTGGTCCATTGGGTCAACCATAAGCTAGTGGGCAAGTGGGTTAATTTTGATAAAGTCTCACGCCCCCTTACGTGTAGCTTACAACGTGGACTTAAGGATCCTTATATAGTCAAGGCATGGCTTGTTAATTCCCTGGGATAATGTCTCTAACAAATTTTGGGCTAGCTCAAAATCAACCCATAACCCGCGAAGGGCGGTTTAGGGCACATCGGTCGCTGGGAGCTGTGGAGCCTTAAATTTTTTACCAGCTCAACCAGGTGGTTGGTTCATCCCGTTGGTCGAACCGGGCAGTCCACGGACCGGTTCGGTAACGGGTGGACCACCCGTTCGCATAGGGATGGGGCGGTTCGCTGAATCTGCTCCCTCCATCAAGTGCGATCGGATGGCCCAGATTCACCCGATCTGTAACGCCCCCAAGTCCCTGGGTTCTATAATGGAACCTCGAACCTGGTGCGAGTAACTAACAAGAAGCCAAAAAACGGGAATGACACCTGAATAAACCAACTGGTATCATATATACTCAAGAGAAACGAGCTAAAATAGCTCACAACGAGTTCTATACCAAGAAATTTAAACCAAATGTGATTATATACAAGTACCATACAAGTCTACCCAAGATACTGAGTCTAAACAACTGATACAAAATCGTCCTCACCAAAGTACAAAAGGACACTAGCCCCAAACAAGAACAACCTGCGAAGTAAGCTCCCAGCTATGTCGAGCCTCACTACGCACTACCACTTCCTTTCCTGGGGGGGAAACAAATAAACAAGGAACGGGGTGAGATAAATCTCAGTAAGTTACTAGATACAAGTACATAGCATGTTATCATGTAATCATGCAAATCAAGAAGGTTATCAAGTAATCATGCTCAAGATATCATCCAGTAACAAGTATAAGAGAGGCTAAGCCAACTCATCAAGTAGCTAGCACATAAGGCTAAACTATCACGTTACAAAGGATATTCCAACCTTATTCCTCCCAAGTAAACCATTGTTGTCGTTGCTTATTGCAGTTGACAAATCACGATCAATCAAGTTGCTGCTGTGCAGTACACAAGAATACCCGGTAACCGGTGTCACTCACAAGAACAAGATTCACGAGGTGTTCACGAGTTTAGCATTCACTTTTATCAGGCGTATTGCTCTAATAAAGGAAGTTATGCCCTTACTATGGCCTGTAGTAAGGGGTCAAGCGTAGATACATAGATCCCCGATTATCACTTAGCCCCAGGACTCGCGATAAGAGTGAACCTATATATCTCCGAACAAGCAAGAAGAACCAGCTGGACTCACACAAGAATGTACAAGTAGTATTTACTTGAACTACAAGAGTAAAACTAAGTCCAAAAGTAGTGGACCAGTCCTTCATGAACCATATAATTATGTGCTCACCAAAACTAACAAGAATAGAACTAAGTCCAAAAGTAGTGGACCAGTCCTTCATGAACCATGTAATCATGTGCTCACCAAATACCAGTAAACGTATGCAATATTTGCGAATACAAATCAGTATAACAATGGCACGTAATGTGTCCACGTACACAATCAATCCAAGTTAGAGTCTATTAGTAACAGACCCCAAACAAGTGTAGGGTACCTCATTCTATGTCATTTTGTCATATGCCATATTTGCATGTACATATTCATATAATCTTTAACACATTAATGTGTCTATCACGATACCCTTACTTTCAAGTAGAGCCCAACATCTTAGACTCTAAGCACGTAGTCGAATAGGTCGTATTGTACCTAGTCATAATCATACCTTGCGTATATGTATCGTTAATAATCGAATACATTTTCCAACACATATTATGTTCTATAATCACTGTTTTATGAATTATCTTCATATTACACTAGTCCCTCTTTCTTTAGGAACTCATCTCAAGAACAAGATATCTTCTTTATACTTTATATACTTCATTGAGTATATGCACGACTAAAACCAAGTACTAGCACATTAGTGCTTGTTCATAGCACTTTCAGTACACACGTATTAGATTCAAGTATGTCTTAGAGTTGATCATTCTCTATCTAGTTCCACATTCCAATTCTTTAGTTATTCATACCATATATCAAGTAGTCAAGAAGCCACATTCTATCAAGTAGCTATATGCAAGATTTGCACATACACACCAAGGATAGTTCTAACACGTTAGTTCTTGTTCATAGCACTTTCAAGTTCATTACCATACATATGTATTGGTTTTAAGTCATGTACAAGATTTTATCATCTTACATTCAAGTTCTCAATCCAATTCTTTGGATGTTCAAGACATGCACAAGAATTAATTATCTTATACTCAAGTTATAATTCCAATCTTTGGATATTCAAGTCTTGTACAAGATTTAATTGTCTTATATTTCAAGTTCAAGCTAAGTAGATGAGTTATACATCTCATACTTACAAGTTCTTAATCCTATACTTTGGATGTTCAAGCTCAAGACATTGTTCTAGTGCCCCTAAGGAATACAAACATTGATTTCAAGACACATATAACACATTAGTGCTTGTTCTTAGCACTTTCAAGACATATAAAAGAGTTCTTACTCTTATACTCAAGTTCTCATTTGAGTTCTATGGATATTCATGTTCAAGACCATTATTCTGATGCCCCTAAGGTTCCACAACACTTACTAGGACATCTTAGATTAAGGCTCAAGGCCTTGGTACAATCCTAACTTGATTGGGTTTGAACAACATTGGTTCAAGCAAACAAGGAATTTTTGGAAGGCAGGCGAGCGGGCGCCTGGCCCAGACCAGGCGGGCGCTCGATCTAGGGTTTGCAAGGCAAGCGGGCGTTCGGCGCATACCAGGCGCGCGCTCGCAAGCGGACAAGGCAGGGGACAGGCGGGCGAGCTGGCGCATGGCCACCCACGCGCGCGCTGGAAGTTCGACAGAAACTTTTGTTCTAAAATGAGGGAAGCAGGCGGGCGCCTGTTGACTACCAAGCGGGCGCCTGGTGCTTTTTCCAGCAAATTGCAATTTCTTCCCAGGCTTAACAATTCTCCGTCCCAAGAGTAGGAATATACTTTTACCAATACTTAGGCAATACCCAGGACGTACAAACAAGTTCAAAACATTACTTTCAAGTTTATTTCATTCTTTTTACCGACCCACAAATAATAGAATAATTTTCTTTTATTCCATTTAAATATTTCACCGTCCCAAAAGTATAAGTATAATTACTAATACTTCCAAGGCATATATTAACATGCTCAGGACTCCTTTCATTTACAAAGTCTGAGAATACTCCCTTTGTCCCAATTTTACAAGTATCACAAAACTCATTCCAATCACGAAATTAACAAGCACAAGTATCAAGAATAACATATAGGCATGTTATTACAAGCAAGGGGGAGCTAGTGACTTACCTACTCCGAAATCAAATTCACCCAAACTAATTTTTGTTTGGCAGGAAACTCTCTACTCACCGCCCTGATCATTTATGCGGAGTCAGATTTTCGAACAGATGCATAATTACGCAAGAGGGATCGAGAATAGGGTAAAACTTAACCCTAGCTTTTGAGACAGAGGAAAAGAACGTAAGTAATTTGAGGATAATGATCTTCCTCGGAGAAGGAAGGATATTTATCCTTTCAAGTTTCAAGAATTACAACTAGGCCCCTCAAGTTTCAATTTGAGCAATTAAGCCCTTGAACTTTAAATTTTCATGAATGACCCTTAGGTTTCAACTTTGAACACTTACGACTTAAACTTGCTCAATTAGTTAAATAATTAACTCAATTAAAATAGCATATAATTATGCAAGTCAAGAATTTAACAGGAATTAGGACGGGCGTTACATCCTCCCCTCCTTAAAGAAAATTCGTCCTCGAATTTTACTAATCGAGATTATAAAACATATAAATAACAAATAGAACTCAAGAATAGCAAGAATATGGTATACCACACCATATTATCAATTACATTCGAGTATTATTCTCACATAACCTTCTCGATACCGTGACTTTCCCATGAAACTTTCACAAGAAGTATTCGTGCTCAAGACATTTTCTTTAGAATCAAGTATCCATACAAGCAATTACCCATATACTAAGTAATTCGTGTGATGGAATTTCCACTAAATAGCAAGCTCATACAATAGCCACAAGGAAATCCACTTCACATGCTCGCAACATGTGATCAAGAAGCAATCTCGGTTAAATATCCAGAGTGCTCAGAAAAATTATCATAATCAAGATGTAAAACAAGGTGTAGAACAAGATGTAGAACAAGAATCCTTGTCATACATTATATCCACAGGTATCCCATGTAATCAAGATGTATCGATCATAACATCACAACACATAAAGTCAAGCAGATTTGATTAAGCAATCCACTATAACCAATATCATCGGGACTTATCTATTAATGATAATCCTTCAACGAAATCCATCGCAATATATTCATATATTCACAAATCTCGAAGGATTATAACAAATCAAATGATCTCTGATATTCTGCTTTCAAATAATCGCAATTCAAGGATTTAGTTGAATACTCAGAAATTTTCTCCCATTCAGTACCATCAATCATGAAATACAAGTATTTATGTTCAATGAATCCGCTAATACAATAGCCGTAGGATCACAATCAGTTTCAAGTCCTGAGTAGAATTATTCTATTCATAAAGATTCAATCTCCTCTAAGCATATACAAGTACGTTACCATTTTGAGTTAATACACGTTTTATCTCTTGTTCGAGCTTCACTATGCATAATGAATTTATCATATCCACTATATTGGTGAATCTTGACACATACACGAGAAAATAGTAACACTGGTCATATCCTCCAATTAACCATCATATTAGTCAAATCCACTAGGCAATGTCAAATACTGAAGTTGTGGTCATCCATCATTTCAATATTTAAAAATTGGCTTCACGTTTATCAATCCATCAGAAAGTGTAGCTTTCTATGTCAAATAGTTAATGATAGAGCTACCTTCGAAATTCATTAATGAATCTCTAACAAGATCAAGAAAATCTCAAGAATAATCGTACCTCAGTTATTTCCACTTGTACAGGTCAATAAAGATGCCTGAAGTAAACCCACTTCAAGATAATAGATCCTCTATCTCTTGTTAGCTTTTGGAAACAATTGTTTCTCTCGAGAAATTTCAATACAATCAATTCTCAGTCTGCGACTTGGTATACACCAATAGGTCATTAATCACTTCATCGCAAAGAAATCAAAATATGGTTTGAAGATATTATTCATCAAATCCATCAATACTGCTAGATCATATATCAATCGAAATAGCATAATCACGAATTCATAACGAGCATACCTGATATGAGAAGATGTTTTCAATATATCCTCATAGTTGACTTTCCAACTAATGGTAGCCACTTATCAATCAAACACTGAATAGACCACTGATTAACTTCATGGATTAAATAATTCATCCATACACGATAACAAGTACTAGTTCATTATAGTCACCTGGTTGAGTTCTTTGCATTCAATATGAAATCGTAAAGTACCATATCTCTTCATGCCAATCAATACAGATGCACCCCACGCAAATATACTAAGCTGGGTGAATCCTCTATCAAGTAATTACTCAAGTTGAACCTTCAACTTTTTTAACTCAACCGATGTCATGAACATTGATATAGATATCAGCACTATATTTGTACTGTAGCAACTCAAGATAACTCAATGTTCTCATCATGTATCATGTACTACTCAGTAGAAATTATATCTGAGATCTCACAAAGAATGGATACATCCTTCAATTTTTGGTGTAGACATTCTTCCGTCAATCACATATGCTAAATATTCAGCACAACCTTGATAACCATTTTCGAGCTTTCAATGCAGAACATGAATGTCATATATAGATCTATCATGCTCATATAAATAGTCAAGCATACTAGTATGGAAATATTCACCATCTATTGTGGCAAACAAGAATGGCATAACATATAGAAAGCCAGATCATAACACGTAAAAAGCCAAGCCATATCACGTATCACATCAATGCCCCATGCAGGTGACATGACCAAGTTAACATATAACGTATAGGGTGTTATCACCCACACTTCTATCAATCTCTTATAAATAACGATATCAATCATGTAGTCTCTTACTAGAGAATACACTTTCACGTAAATCAAGAAATGAGGACAAGCATGCATATATAGCACGAAACAATGTCCACTGCACAAGATAGATACGCCTAAGTCTTTAAAGACTCGCGCTCTCGATTCTCAAACCATCTAGTCCCCACTAGATCAACACTATCAACACCAGTCCTATGCCTGGTGTAACAACAAGTAACGAAGCACTCGGCGTCAAAAACACACCCAAGACTAACCCAACCTAGGCCATAGACCCTATCCAGGCTTAGAGCTAAACCATAGCTCTGATACCAACTGACACGCCCCCAAGTCCCGGGATTCCCTAATAGAACCTCGAACCTGGTGCGGGTGACTAACAAGAAACGAGAAACTGAATGACACCTGCTTATATCAAACTGACATCATATATATACTCAAGAGGAACGAGCTAAGATAGCTCACAACGAGTTCTATACCAAGAAATTTAAACCAAATGTGGTTATATACAAGTACTATACAAGTCTACCCAAGATACTGAGTCTCAACAACTGATACAAAATCGTCCTCACCAAAGTATAAAAGGACACTAGCCTCAAACAAGAACAATCTGCGAAGTAAGCTCCCAGCTATGTCGAGCCTCACTGCGCACTACCACTTGCTTTCCTGGGGGGGGAAACAAATAAACAAGGAACGGGGTGAGATAAATCTCAGTAAGTTACTAGATACAAGTACATAGCATGTTATCATGTAATCATGCAAATCAAGAAGATTATCAAGTAATCATGCTCAAGATATCATCCAGTAACAAGTATATGAGAGGCTAAGCCAACTCATCAAGTAGCTAGCACATAAGGCTAAACTATCACGTTACAAAGGATATTCCAACCTTATTCCTCCCAAGTAAACCATTGTTGTCGTTGCTTATTGCAGTTGACAAATCATGATCAATCAAGTTGCTGCTGTGCAGTACACAAGAATACCCGGTAACCGGTGTCACTCACAAGAACAAGATTCACGAGGTGTTCATGAGTTTAGCATTCACTTTTATCAGGCGTATTGCTCTAATAAAGGAAGTTATGCCCTTACTATGGCCTGTAGTAAGGGGTCAAGCGTAGATACATAGATCCACGATTATCATTTAGCCCCAGCACTCGCGATAAGCGTGAACCTATATATCTCCGAACAAGTAAGGAGAACCAGCTGGACTCACACAAGAATGTACAAGTAGTATTTACTTGAACTACGAGAGTAGAACTAAGTTCAAAAGTAGTGGACCAGTCCTTCATGAACCATATAATTATGTGCTCACCAAACTAACAAGAATAGAACTAAGTCCAAAAGTAGTGGACCAGTCCTTCATGAACCATGTAATCATGTGTTGGGTTTCGTAGTCACATGTGCAGCGGAATTAAGCATTTAAAATTTAATGAAACCCAAAGCCCATAGATCCATTCATATGATTAAGTCAAATACAACAAAATGAATACTAGAATACTAACCCTTGATGCCTTTGATTTTGCAACCTTGAATTCGATGGAGGCTTGAAATCTTGATCACGAACAAAGCAAGAATCACGAACTATGAAGATGATAAGTTTCACCCTCTAGCGGTATCCACACCATGAACGAATATCAAGAACACTTGATCTTGGTTGCTAGACCAAATTATGAAACACGTTTTCATAATTAATATGAACTATATGGAATTTTCTTTGTGTATAATTTTGTTCTTCAATCTAGGATTTCTTAGAACAAAATAAACTCTCTCAAACTCTTTGGAGACTTGCACAAAATCTTAGGTTCTGTTCTTGGCCGAATTTTGATTTTTATATACAAGTTAGACCCATTCCAAATAGGAAACTTGTGTCTAAACCCGTCCAAAATTCCTTTCCGAATCAAATTAGGAATCTGTCCCCGACAGTGCTGTGCGGCCGCCCAAACTGAGGTGTGCGGCCGCCCAATTGCTTGTGCGGTCGCCCAGCCCATTTGGGCGGTCGCCCAAAGGCCCAGAAAAATCCAATTTTTCCAAATTTCCAATATAGTCCTTATTTAGGATTCGTTCTGTTGTGTGTGACCCTCTAGGATTATACTAAGTTGGCAATGGGTTCAATCATGAAACCATAAGATATGATTAGGTTCTAGCAAACCGTCATACCTACCCAAATAGTATAACTAGATACAAGTTCGCATTCCTTTTAGAACATGTCATAATCCCTTTGTCCACGATGTCATTGAACACAAGTCATGGTCAACAAGTCAACTTGTATTGTTCAATACTTTCTCTATTCCGAATATGTTGATAATCCAAATGACATTGATCCAATCAATCCATTTGAGTTTGGCCAAACATTTCATCAACATCATTCCTTCGAGGGGCCCAAGCTTGACATCTCTCCGAAGAGGGACAAATCCATTTGGCTTATTATTCTTCCCTACGTGAATCCAATCATGCCAATCATACCCTTTATAACTACCGTGTTAAGGCAGCGTTTGAATATGTCAAACATAATGTTCATCAAGTGGAAGACTATAATAACTTCATGTCCAAGGATTCAAATGACATAACTAATATGAGATTTATATATGACATCGACCATGACATAAATCTCATACCGCGGGTCATGTCCAGTACCTTGTTCCAAACAAGTACCCATAAATCTAACATGATCATCCCATGATCATTTAGCCTTTATATTAGTGCTTAACAAGCTCTAGGGACGGAGATTATTATAAGCAAACACGAGCCATAATAATAATCTTATTATCTCTTTATCATTATGAATAAAATGATAACTTATACAACGTTTAACAAACGTGCCTAGGGCACCAACACCAACAATCTCCCACTTGCCCTAGGCCCAATTCCCTAGGTATCCAATACCCATGGACCCAACATGACCATCATGTTTAGCTTGTGGAAGTCCCATTGTTTAGCGTGTCCGTAACGTTATCATTACTTGGTACTTTGCATATATTTACGTCTCCCTTATCAACGATTTCTCGAACGATAAAAAAACGCCTAAGTATGTGTTTGGATTTAGGATGTGCCCTTGGTTCCATTGCTTGATTAATAGCACCACTATTATCACTAATGTGGTCTATTGGATTAGCAATACTAGGAACCATCTTAAGTTCACCATGAACTTCTTAATCCAAACGACTTCCTTTACAGCATCCAATGCAGCAATATACTTAGATTTAGTTGTAGAATTTAGTGACTCTGCTTGGAACCATTCCAACTTACAGCTTCACTATTATTTATAAAACTCAATTGCGATCTTTTATCATCTTTGTCGGTTTGGAAGCATGCATCCGCGTACCCATATACACGAGATCATCTTCCATCCTTTCATAGATCAAAACAATTCTTCAGTCCTTCTAAAGTGCTTTAAGAATTGTTTCACAGCCATCCAGTGACTCTCACCGGTTATCGGATTAATATCTACTCGTCATGCTCCAAGCATTAGATATATCCGCCTTAGTACTTATCATGGTATGATGGATCCAATTGCCGAAGCAAATGGCATCCCATTCATTCTTCTCATGCTCATCATTTGTCTCAGGACATTTGAGTCTTTGCATAGAAAAACATCCATGTAACATTAGCAACTGTTCTTTCCTAGAATTTCCATGCGGATCCTTCTAATGACCTTGTCAATGTATGTACTTTGGCTTTAAACCAATTTGCGTCCTTGATCTATCTCTATAGATCTTAATGCCAAGGACATATGCAGTTTTATCCATATTCTTTATTGCGAAACACTTTCTTAACAAAGTCTTTGCAGACTAACGTATAGGAATTTCGTTTCCAATGAGCAATATGTCATCCACATATTTAATTTAAGGAGTATCACTATGCTCCCACTAATCTTCTTGTATATACAAGGTTCATCTTCGTTATTGATCAAGTCAAACTCTTTTGATTTATCAAAACGGAGATTCCAACTCCCACAAGTTTGCTTCAATCCATCCAATGAATCTTCGCAACTTTCATACCTTTTAGAATTTTCTTGACTATCAAAACCTTTAGGTTGTATCCAATACATCCTTAAGTGAGTTCCCGTTGAGGAACGCTTGTTTTGACATCATTTTGTCAAATTTCATATTCCAAATATGAACATGTGACTATGAAAATTCTAATAAGTTTCTTGCTACCCATGTAACATTTTTCTCCAAGAAAAGTCATTCATCTCCTTTGGTTTTAACACCTTAGGTTAGAATGATCAAGTTCCAAACTTGATTATTATACATGAATTGCCTTTTAGATTTTATGACTCCAAGCCATTAATCTAAATGTGGAGTTGATATTGCATCTTTGATAGGTGGTAAATACTTCATTCTAAATGAACTTTACCTCAATACTTTCTATTTCGAAATATCCAATATTTCTACTAATAGATTGTATCCTATCATGTATCGCAAGTATTTGTATATCTTGAACAGATTTTTCACCACTCCTTGTGAAAACTTGTTCAACTTCCATCTTAGGTTAAAATATATTTTCTAGGTCTCGAACCATTCGAGATACATTTTACTCCCACTGATTCTTTTAGAGATAAACCATTTATCTAGAAAAGTATCATCATAATTAACAAACCATTTGTTTCTTATGAGTAAAATTATTATCCTCAAGTTTCCTTAGGATATCCCATGAAAATATATTTATTAGATTTAAATGTGAGTGTGTCCCAGACAACTCCTTTCAAAAAGGTCTCACCATCTTAAATCTTTATGAAAGACAAACCGAGTTTTCTTTCACCAATTAACCTCTTTTGATGGAATTCAAATTAGTATAGTTACAGCGGTTTGTAATACATAACCCCAAAATTAATAATGGAAGATCAATTTGACTTTATCATCTAATGAACCATATCCAATAAGGTTATTGTACTTCCATGCAAACACATCATTTAAAATGATGTTCTTAGTGAAGTTAATTTGTGAAACCATTTCACAACTTTAATGATGACTGTCAAATTATTGGTTCAATTATTCGTCATCATGATCCAATCAGAGTCTTTGAATAGTTTTACCAAGTATAATAAAAAAAAATTCTTTTAGCATTGCTTCTTAATGCACCATACACATCAAAATGTATTAGGTCAATTAAGATATTAGCCTTTTACCAATCATAGTAATGGATGTCTTGGTCCAAGTAAATAAGATTTGCATAAATCATGTGATTCCAAATCATATGACTTAAAACTCCGTCCCATGGAATTTTTAGATATGCATTTCTCATTTATTTGATCAAAACAATAATGCATAAAGAATTTTGATTATTTATGTTATAGTCTTTATTACTTTGTTCTTCAAGATTTAGGATATAAGATTTATTTATATGATAACACAATGAAGTAAATCATAATAAATAAAGCACTTTTCTTATTCCAAACAAGAAATTAATATCCTTCATTATCTTTTAACAAAATAATGTTTTCTACTTCATCAGTAAAGTCACTTTACAAGTGTTCTACAAACAATGTTGCAACCATTGCATCATTACCGTTTGTAGATAAAACTTTACTATAAGTAGTCTTTCATTTTACTAATTATTCTGGTATCCAATACCCAATAATTAAATTTAGAAAGAATAATTTATAACATAAAATTCCTAAGTGGTAGTCCCACTACCATTCCTTTTATTGATCATCCAGAATTTTGACTACAATTCTAAATGGTCAATCCAATTGCCATTTTTACCAAATTGCATCAATTAGAGTTATTATTTTAACCATAATTATTTCTTTTAGGTTTGACAACTCTTGTCTTACCTTTCTTTTGGCACTTGGCCCTTTTCCTTATGAACCATGAGCTCTGGAGAACCATTCTCCAATATCTTCATCTTCGCAGTTTTTCAGCATGTTAATGCAACTCGAAGAAATTCTTATTCATTCTAAGCATGTTATAGTCCATCACAAAGTGATTATAACTCTTAGGAAATGAATCAAGAATAAGATCCATGGCTAGCTCCAATCCGATTGGACTTCCAAGTTTCTCAAGATACTCTACGTAGTCATTATCTTAAGCGTGTGAGGTTCCACTTATTGCCCTTTACTCCTTTTGCAAGAAGTGAATGCAATAATGGTTTTATACCTCTCTTGCTTAGATTGCTCTTTGAAACATGTAACTCAACTCCACGCCTATCTAATAGGCTTCCAAAGTTCCAAACTTTGTTGAAGTTTTGAGCACATAATCGCGAGCATAGGACAACTCACATTCCTAGAATCATACTCATGATTCTCGTGATTGTCTATTCCGGCATTTGGTTCTTTTAGGAATAGGCCCATAAAGAATGTACAACCCATCTTCTTGCCTTAGAACTATTCTTAGGCTCAGGATCCAATCCATGGAGTTTGTATCATTCTTTTGAAGCTTATCCTTATCAAGGATTAATCGCAATGATTTTAGTTGTCATCTACAACTTATGCAAAATTTCCAAAATTTTACAAGTACCAATCTCATTAAAGAGATAAATAATGTATTTTCCAAAAATACTCCCACTAAATCATATAACCTTCTTATACATCCAATGTATAATATAATTTAAATGGGCTAAGATCCAACTTTAATTTAATTTTAAGTCCGCTATGACGGATTACACAAAATCAAATTAATTAGGTAGACAACCCTGTCAATCATATATCATATGACTCTTAGATCCTTTTATGAGATTCTTTTGAAATTGGGCTAAGATCCAACTTTAATTTAACTTTGAGTCCACGGAGGCGGACCGCTCAAAATCAAATTAATTAGGTAGACAATTTCTTGTCAATCATATCTCATATGATTCTTAGGGATCCAATTTTGAAAGCATGTTTAATCTCATCTTTTGCCTAAGGCCCAAAACTGTTTTGACGCCCAATTAAGTCTAACCATTTTAAATGCATGGTTGATGTGCCTCGCTAGGGCGTGCCCACATCATCCATCTTGCTCATACATAGATAAAGTTAATGCACCTCGCTAGGGCGAACCCACATTAAAATCACCCATGCACTAACAAGTGTTTTAATCATGGCGTGGCAAAAAAAAAACTTAAAACTTTCTTGAAGGTTCATCACCATATAGCATACAACACATTTATGAGCACACAAGATAAACATGTTACGCATCAAGTTTAGCCACTAAATTAATCTCTATTAATTTAAGCACAACATTTATGTGTCATTAGTTTCTCTATAATTATGAGGATGAGACCTTTTCAACTTTGGTCGTTATTTCCAAATCAAGACAACAAGAAGTGCGGTCGAACTAAGCCGTTAGGCAACCATAATCCCGCACTAATTCAAGAGACCAAGAAAGTAGTCCATGTGGCCGAAACTAAGCAATAGATGGTCTCGATGAACGTAGGCCAATTGCATTCACAATTCCACATGGATCTCCAAACTTTGAATCAAGAACTTTGTTTCTCAATTTTAGCAATTATGAACTCTTCATAATTCTAACTTCGTTTCATCTTTGAAACTTTGATTGCGATCAAGTTTGGGAAACACAATTTCGATGAACGCAGATTAGTCATCCAAACCTTGAACCAATCGTAGAATCACAAGACTAAAACAAATAGGAAAATCAAACCCCAAGATCCACACACAAACCAACTACCCAAAACCCATTCCAGATCAGCAGGTCTGGATTGGTTCTGTTACTGGTTTTGTTGGACCTCTCGAAAATTCCAAATTCCAATTTTAACCAAAATCAGAACAGAATCAGTGAACTGTGCGGCCGCCCAAAATATCCTGTGCGGTCACCCAAAGATGTGCGGCCGCCCAGGGAGATTTGTGCGGTCGCCCAAACGCATCAGAAGGAATTTTGAAGTTCGAAAATTTGTCTCAAAATTGTCTTTCCCCGATTATTAAAACCATGATCCAATCAGAATTAATAATCAAACAATTCAGAATCCATCATAATATTTATTGCGATTGAATCGTGCGATTAAAGTTGTAAAACAATAAACCACATAAAATCACATAACACATAAACATCATATAATCCAATATTCATATCATGCTTGGCACATAAACAATTTATATACACACAACATGATCTAGTATTGAAATAATCAACATGAACGGGGCTCTGATACCACTGTTGGGTTTCGTAGTCACATGTGCAGCGGAATTAAGCATTTAAAATTTAATGAAACCCAAAGCCCATAGATCCATTCATATGATTAAGTCAAATACAACAAAATGAATACTAGAATACTAACCCTTGATGCCTTTGATTTTGCAACCTTGAATTCGATGGAGGCTTGAAATCTTGATCACGAACAAAGCAAGAATCACGAACTATGAAGATGATAAGTTTCACCCTCTAGCGGTATCCACACCACGAACGAATATCAAGAACACTTGATCTTGGTTGCTAGACCAAATTATGAAACACGTTTTCATAATTAATATGAACTATATGGAATTTTCTTTGTGTATAATTTTGTTCTTCAATCTAGGATTTCTTAGAACAAAATAAACTCTCTCAAACTCTTTGGAGACTTGCACAAAAGCTTAGGTTCTGTTCTTGGCCGAATTTTGATGTTTATATACAAGTTAGACCCATTCCAAATAGGAAACTTGTGTCTAAACCCGTCCAAAATTCCTTTCCGAATCAAATTAGGAATCTGTCCCCGACAGTGCTGTGCGGCCGCCCAAACTGAGGTGTGCGGCCGCCCAATTGCTTGTGCGGTCGCCCAGCCCATTTGGGCGGTCGCCCAAAGGCCCAGAAAAATCCAATTTTTCCAAATTTCCAATATAGTCCTTATTTAGGATTCGTTCTATTGTGTGTGACCATCTAGGATTATACTAAGTTGGCAATGGGTTCAATCATGAAACCATAAGATATGATTAGGTTCTAGCAAACCGTCATACCTACCCAAATAGTATAACTAGATACAAGTTCGCATTCCTTTTAGAACATGTCATAATCCCTTTGTCCACGATGTCATTGAACACAAGTCATGGTCAACAAGTCAACTTGTATTGTTCAATACTTTCTCGATTCCGAATATGTTGATAATCCAAATGACATTGATCCAATCAATCCATTTGAGTTTGGCCAAACATTTCATCAACATCATTCCTTCGAGGGGCCCAAGCTTGACATCTCTCCGAAGAGGGACAAATCCATTTGGCTTATTATTCTTCCCTACGTGAATCCAATCATGCCAATCATACCCTTTATAACTACCGTGTTAAGGCAGCGTTTGAATATGTCAAACATAATGTTCATCAAGTGGAAGACTATAATAACTTCATGTCCAAGGATTCAAATGACATAACTAATATGAGATTTATATATGACATCGACCATGACATAAATCTCATACCGCGGGTCATGTCCAGTACCTTGTTCCAAACAAGTACCCATAAATCTAACATGATCATCCCATGATCGTTTAGCCTTTATATTAGTGCTTAACAAGCTCTAGGGACGGAGATTATTATAAGCAAACACGAGCCATAATAATAATCTTATTATCTCTTTATCATTATGAATAAAATGATAACTTATACAACGTTTAACAAACGTGCCTAGGGCACCAACACCAACACATGTGCTCACCAAATACCAGTAAACGTATGCAATATTTGCGAATACAAATCAGTATAACAATGGCACGTAATGTGTCCACGTACACAATCAATCCAAGTTAGAGTCTATTAGTAACAGACCCCAAACAAGTGTAGGGTACCTCATTCTATGTCACTTTGTCATATGCCATATTTGCATGTACATATTCATATAATCTTTAACACATTAATGTGTCTATCACGATACCCTTACTTTCAAGTAGAGCCAACAATCTTAGACTCTAAGCACGTAGTCGAATAGGTCGTATTGTACCTAGTCATAATCATACCTCGCGTATATGTATCGTTAATAATCGAATACATTTTCCAACACATATTGTGTTCTATAATCATTGTTTTATGAATTATCTTCATATTACACTAGTCCCTCTTTCTTTAGGAACTCATCTCAAGAACAAGATATCTTCTTTATACTTTATATACTTCATTGAGTATATGCACGACTAAAACCAAGTACTAGCACATTAGTGCTTGTTCATAGCACTTTCAGTACACACGTATTAGATTCAAGTATGTCTTAGAGTTGATCATTCTCTATCTAGTTCCACATTCCAATTCTTTGGTTATTCATACCATATATCAAGTAGTCAAGAAGCCACATTCTATCAAGTAGCTATATGCAAGATTTGCACATACACACCAAGGATAGTTCTAACACGTTAGTTCTTGTTCATAGCACTTTCAAGTTCATTACCATACATATGTATTGGTTTCAAGTCATGTACAAGATTTTATCATCTTACATTCAAGTTCTCAATCCAATTCTTTGGATGTTCAAGACATGTACAAGAATTAATTATCTTATACTCAAGTTATTATTCCAATCTTTGGATATTCAAGTCTTGTACAAGATTTAATTGTCTTATATTTCAAGTTCAAGCTAAGTAGATGAGTTATACATCTCATACTTACAAGTTCTTAATCCTATACTTTGGATGTTCAAGCTCAAAACATTATTCTAGTGCCCCTAAGGAACACAAACATTGATTTCAAGACACATATAATACATTAGTGCTTTTTCTTAGCACTTTCAAGACATATAAAAGAGTTCTTACTCTTATACTCAAGTTCTCATTTGAGTTCTATGGATATTCATGTTCAAGACCATTATTCTGATGCCCCTAAGGTTCCACAACACTTACTAGGACATCTTAGATTAAGGCTCAAAGCCTTGGTACAATCCTAACTTGATTGGGTTTGAACAACATTGGTTCAAGCAAACAAGGAGTTTTTGGAAGGCAGGCGAGCGGGCGCCTGGCCCAGACCAGGCGGGCGCTCGATCTAGGGTTTGCAGGGCAAGCGGGCGCTCGGCGCATACCAGGCGCGCGCTCGCAAGCGGACAGGGCAGGGGATAGGCGGGCGAGCTGGCGCATGGCTACCCATACGCGCGCTGGAAGTTCGACAGAAACTTTTGTTCTAAAATGAGGGAAGCAGGCGGGCGCCTGTTGACTACCAAGCGGGCGCCTGGTGCTTTTTCCAGCAAATTGCAATTTCTTCCCAGGCTTAACAATTCTCCATCCTAAGAGTAGGAGTACACTTTTACCAATACTTAGGCAATACCCAGGACATACAAACAAGTTCAAAACATTACTTTCAAGTTTATTTCATTCTTTTTACCGTCCCACAAATAATAGAATAATTTTATTTTATTCCATTTAAATATTTCACCGTCCCAAAAGTATAAGTATAATTACTAACACTTCCAAGGCATATATTAACATGCTCAGGACTTTATTTCAAGTCTATTCCTTTCATTTACAAAGTCTGAGAATACTCCCTTTGTCACAATTTTACAAGTATCACAAAACTCATTCCAATCACGAAATTAACAAGCACAAGTATCAAGAATAACATATAGGCATGTTATTACAAGCAAGGGGGAGCTAGTGACTTACCTACTCCGAAATCAAATTCACCCAAACTAATTTCTGTTTGGCAGGAAATGCTCTACTCACCGCCCTGATCATTTATGCGGAGTCAGATTTTCGAACAGAGGCATAATTAAGCAAGAGGGATCGAGAATAGGGTAAAACTTAACCCTAGCTTTTGAGACAGAGGAAAAGAACGTAAGGAATTTGAGGATAATGATCTTCCTCAGAGAAGGAAGGATATTTATCCTTTCAAGTTTCAAGAATTGTAACTAGGCCCCTCAAGTTTCAATTTGAGCAATTAAGCCCCTGAACTTTAGATTTTCATGAATTACCCTAAGGTTTCAACTTTGAACACTTAGAACTTAAACTTGCTCAATTAGTTAAATAATTAACTCAATTAAAATAGCATATAATTATGCAAGTTAAGAATTTAACAGGAATTGGGACGGGCGTTACACGATCAGAATTGTACCTATTCCCAGAAAGGACACCAGAACTCTTCAAAATCTATATAAAGCCCCCTAGTCTGCCATTCATATCACACCAAGCATTATAGCTTTCTATAATCTGTTAAAAGATCATATTGTAGCATTCTCTCATTCCTTCAAAAGTTCAGAAGTTTCAAACACTCTTAGTTCGTAGATTTTCTGATTTGCAGTGCTACTATCAGAAATTGAAAAGTCGTTTTATCTTAAAGAGGATTGCCAGCAACCGTAAGCACCGTAGCGGGGAAAAATCTTCTTGCGGAAATTGTGCCATCACAAGACTCGACTTCCGTCCCCATTTTCGTTTTATTTATTTCATTATTTTCGAGAAAACCTTTCTATATCCCTAACATCAACCACCAAAGTCGGTATACCACCTTAAATGGTATTGTTGGTACTTGGTTGGTATAGTCGGTACATGGTACTCTACCAAGTATGAATTGAGGTATAATATTTAAAATAATATCAATTGTTATTTGAACAATTCTTTGCATTTTTCATCAGTTATCAAAAGAAGTGAACAATAAAAAGAACAAAAGGTGAAATATTCATTAAAAAATGGTAAAAACAAACATGCATTACAAAATTTATTGGAGATTTTTAGTACCTGGTTTATGAGGAAATGGAAATACATGCAGTGGGAAAGTTATTGTCTTTAAATAAAAAATTAAATATGAATCTCAACCAATCAAAGGTCATCTAGGTATGTAATTAACAATATAACACCTTTTTCATATAATGTTAGTACTTGGTCTACTAACCAAAGTCAAATATTAATACCGTATACCTACCAAATTTTTAAAATTGGTACGGTATACCAACCAAAATTAGATGTTTGTACCATGTACCAACTTTTGGTATACCAAGTACTTTTGGTACGATTGGTACATGGTTGGTTGGTTTAGATTTGTATCATTGGCCACCTATACTTCTGTATTCACGGAAACCCCTTTTCCTTTTTTTTTTTTTTAACTAGTTTGTAACCCGTCCATATTCGACGGACATTGTAACACTAATTATTACACAATACTTTCTCTGTTCCATCCGAAATATGACGTTTCAAGAATATTTCAAAATGATCAGTTTTTATTAATTTATATTCCCTCTGTTCCAGAAAGATAGTTCCATTTTGACTTTTATGGTGAGCATAAATGAACTTTGACCAAACATTGGTGTCGATCTAATCATTTTAGTGAAATTCTAAAAATTGTAATCGACAAATCATTAAGTGATATATCAGTAACAATTTTTAAAATTTCATTGTGATCATTAGATTGACACCAATTCTTGGTCAAAATTCATTTAAGTTGACAATAAAAGGTCAAAATAAGACTATCTTTCTGAAACAGATGGAGTATTAATATAAGACTCATCTATTATACTGACAACAATTTTTCCTTTATTATTCATACTCACTCTCTTTCCTTCATACTCACAACAACTAGTTTTTAAATCACTTTTCCCAACAAAATACTCCCTTCGTCCCACTTTAATCTAAAAAATTGTCATTTTGGTTGTCCCACTTTAATATACACAATCCAAATTTTTGAAATGTTTTACTACTTTATTAATAATGGGATCCAGTTACATACATACATATGCCCAACAACTATCTACTTACTATTCTCTACTCCACTTTCTCCCTCATACCCAACTATCCACAATCACAACGCATCACCTTTTTCACTTTTTATTTTATTTATTGTGCTCAATCCAATTTTTGTAAATTAATGAGGGATAGAGGGAGTATTAGTTTTCCTTAATCCCATTTCATGATCAATAATCTTATTTTGGACAGGGTAGATGGAATATAATTTGAGATATATAAGTATATAAAATATATAAATATCCCCATGTATATAAAGCCAGCAAAGTATTATATACTCCCTCCGTCCCATTGAGAGTGAGACTAGAGGAGTGGGCACGATATTTAAGATAAAGTGATATATATGTGGTAGAAAATGAAGAGAGAGAATGAGTGGGGTAAATAGTGGTGTTGGTTGAATAAAATGAGTGGTGGAAAATGAAGAGAGAGAATGAGTGGGGTTAAATAGTGGGGAATGATGAATATAAGTATATTAAAACATTTCCATTTTGGGTAGTCTCACTTTAAGTGGGACGGCCCAAAAAAGAAAGAAGTCTCACTTCTAATGGGACGGAGGGAGTATATGGCAGCTCAGTCAAAACAGTTGGTCAAAATGGAAAGTTGGGCCAAATAGTCTTTATTTCTGGTCAACATAGCAGGTTAAAGTTTTAAGCATAACATTTAACCAAGTGTCCTGTTTGTGTCAACATCTGATTGGTTGTTGAGCATATCAATGTGGCATCTCGAACATTCCATGCATATTCTGCAGTTTTCTTTTTCCTGTATCTTTTGGAAATTGTATTTACTGAAATAACATTGGCCATAAAGACCAAGATAAAATATCTTTTAACATAGCCAGGGTGGGGATTTTATTTACAGTTAGAGAAAAATAGAGACATTAAAAAAAATGGTAATTATTAAAGCGTGCTCCATTTGAGCAGAGCCTTCTATACACGTTTTCTTCCATTAGGTTCATTGGTCGGTGAGTCAGCCTCATTTCAAAATTTTGAACTTTAGAAAGCCTTGAGTTTGTGTAGCAATAAGTTCATCCTTGCCAAAAGTTCAAGCTGCGATTCTTCCTCATAAGTAAAAATGGCCCGCTTTTGAAATTCATCTGAGAACTTGATCCTTCCAACTTCAATCAGGTAGTCAAATTTCGTCTCATCGTTCCTATTCTCCATGTTGGTGACGACACAAACAACATTTACAGCTTGGAGTGTGTGTTCCATGGTTCTGAAGTGAGAACTATATTCACTTCTCATGTTACCTTTTTCATGTATGAAACGATATATGCAGCTTATATTCATGTCTCCCTCGTCACTAATTTCATTTTTCATATTTGTGGCAAGGAGCACGCATACATGCTTCAATTAGGAGAATTCTCATTTCTCGGTTCTCTAACATGCTGAGGGAAGAGCATCAATATGCTATAAAAATTTAGTTATAACCAACAACAACATGAACATCAGGACTGCAAACGCGGATTTCAAGATTATCTTACCCCAAAAACCAGTGTGGTAGAAGTGTTTGACACAATTTTTCCTAAAAACGTGTTCAATTTTGATGATGCATAGAAAGGGTTGTACCGGGGTATCTAATCAGTCGGGAACGCGGTGATGGATAATCCTGGATGAACGAATGGACGATCTGCAAAACAAACACCGTTAGGGCGCGAGGGAGTTACCCCCACGTAAACCCTCCGGTGTGAGGATAAGCATCGTGTATAGAGATGATATAAACTGGAAGGAAAAGCGTATTATAGTACTAAGAGGGTATTTTGTGTGTACCTTTGTATGAGGGTTAGGACCCTTATTTATAGATTGGGGTGGAGTGTCCACCAAGAATAGGAGATCCATAGTTGATGTGTCTTAGGAATGTGAATCCTTGTATAAGTTAGGATCCTTAGCCCGGTAGGAGTCCCTTTGTATACAAATCGTAGTAGGATTTTATCCCTTAATATTAGGAGATAATTTATTCCGTTCAGTGGCTCCCAACTTCTTGATTGTATTGTAGTAAGAGAAGGAAGTTTAGTTTTCCTTGTAAAAGAGGTCTCCTTGTTAGGTAAGGATTCTCTGTATCTTAGATTCCAGATTGTATGAGGAGAGTTGGGCTTAGTCACTGTAAAGTGAGCTAAGTCGGTTTTTACTTACTAACTCGGCTCGTCATAGAGGCCAAGTTGGATGTGCTGAGATGGTTGAGTAACCATGCTGATTACTGTAGGCTGAGCCGAGTTGTATGAATCGGCTTGGCGTAGGCGGATTTGCTATGAATGTGCTTTATACTTTGTCGTTATAAGTGTAGGTAAGCCAGGGATTGTTTTCCCGTCATAGGGCGTGACAAGTTGATGAACTCAGTTCGTTTTGTCTTGAATTCTTAGCCAGTATAAGCTAAGTGTTTGCTTGACCTCGGTCTGGAGGTTTGGAGATGTATACCTCGACTTGTTAGGTGTTGTGCATAGCTAGTCGTAGCTGAATGCTGGAACCTGTTTGAAGTCGGGACGAGCGTCATGTGCTCGGTTAGCAAAATTCAAGTGAACTAGTTGTCAGAACTAGGCTCGAATTGTCAAGGGAGTTAGATTTTTAATCTACTCAAATCGGGACCCTGCATGTCAAGTATGCCGTGGCCCTGCTAGTTTTTGGAACTAGGCTTTGAATGACGATCTAGACATTGTCATGTAATGCTTAAACCGGGGGTCTAGTGTCATGTACTAGGTTCAAATGTCAGAGAGATGGATGTCTTAATCCACTCGCTTTGTTTTTATGAGCTACTCGGCCTGACTTTGATGGTGTCATGTACCAAGCGTTTGAGCCGAGTGTCCGCTCATTATGCCGAGTTGTTGAAACTTTGATCCAAAGTACTGTAGATAGCTATGAGCTAGGTCTAAGTGAAAGACGAGTATTCTGATGCTCGGTCTGATGGTGCTAGCGAGGAGCTAGGCTTTGTAAAAGACGAGCAGTCTGATGCTCGGTCTGAGGGTCCTAGCGATGAGCTAGGTTTTAGTGTGCTAGCGAGGAGCTAGGCTTTGTAAAAGACGAGCAGTCTGATGCTCGGTCTGAGAGTGCTAGCAAGGAGCTAGGCTTTAGGGTGCTAGCGAGGAGCTAGGCTTTGTAAAAGACGAGCAGTCTGATGCTCGGTCTGAGAGTGCTAGAAAGGATCTAGGCTTTAGGGTGCTAGCGAGGAGCCAGGCTTTATTGCAGGGCATGTTGATTCAGTTATTCTTGTCCTTTGTTGTTGGGTTGTAGTCTTGATGAGGTCTTCCTCGGCTCCGGGTTGTAAATCGAATTCTCTGTTTGCTTGATGCTTGTATTAGCTGCTTGGAGTTATCTTGCAACTTGAATGAGAGGACGTGCTCGACCTCTTTTGGGGTGTGTGCCGTAGGGGAGAAACTTGACCCATTTTGAGGTATGAGTATCATAAGGGAGATGCTCGACCCATTTTTAAGTATAAGTGCCATAAGGGAATGAGAGGGTTACATTTTCCCCGTCAAATCCATCATGGCATGAATTAAATGCGCGTGCGGGTTCTCTAGGGGAATGTTTGTCATCAATACTCACATCGCCGCCTGACAGACCCACTTGTTGTATAAAGTAATTGATTTGACATCATGAGACATGACGCTTCGTCATATATGAAAACCTCACCTACTCAAAGATGAGGATGGTCATATAAGGCCGACAACAACCAAGCACAACTATGTGTCAGGTAATATCCAAACAAGGCCCAACAAAACCAAAGGAATGGTTTCACCAAACCTTGGGCTTAAAAGAAGGTTTCCATGACGTGGGACATAGGCCAAGCCCACCTTGCACAACATAACCTCCTTGGCATCCCTACATGTCGACCAAGTCATAAGACTAAGATACCACATGCCTTCCCCGCACTACTTAGACCGAACACAAGGGGGCTTGTGCCCAATTGATCAAAGCCAAGGGGACCAAGTCCCCAGTACCATGACTACCCTCCTCGGCCTTGCCAAGGACGACCACAAGGAGGCGCAGGCCGACCAATGCCACATGCTTTATGTGACTTGGTCAGGACTGAGCACCATGCAGAATTCTAGTCAAATAAGAAATGCATACACAGAGTCCAAGATTCACTCCAACAAGGAATCACATCCGAGTTAGGAGGTCTTCTCCTATATGGAAACTACGGAAGACATACCTAATTGAGATTCTATTAGTCCATAACCATGGACTCCCTACCTTCCTTTTCAAGCAAGAAAACTATTAGATTTATCTCTATAAATACAACCACAATTCATGTGTCACGGGTAATGCATTCTTTGACTCTGAACTCTTGTCAATTGATTTGCTATCTTTTACATCCGAATCTTACTCACGCCTTCGTCGGTGAAGCCCCAGCTAGTTTAAGTTTGTTCAATCTTTTCAAGCCATTCAAGGATTTACTGAAATTATCTGAACCGCTGGATTAAGGTTGATCTGAACATTTTTGGTATCATCACTTATATAAATGAAATTATTTTTATTAAATTTTTAAGCTTTAAAGCTTTAAGAGCCATCTTACACACATCCTACATTAGTTAACACATCTCGTTCAATGGTAATATACAATAAAACGCATCCCCTCACAGTTAATAAACACAACTCATCCCTTCATACTTTTATACTCCCGCAATAAATATTACTACTATTCTTTCTTTTATTTTATTTTTTTCCTTTTCATGAAATTTGATGCCCATCTGTCCCTAAATGAGGGTCTATTTTCACAAATTTTTTGTCCCTAAATGAGTGTCCATTTTGATCATAACTTTGTCCATAAATGGCATAAAATCTTCAAAGTTACTTCTTCGACCATTTAATGGCAGAAAGTAGATGTCATAGATCATACAGAGCTCGAATGCAAAATAAAAGTAATACTCCCTCCGCCCCAAAAGATCTTCACGACGTTGACTATTCAAACTTTTTTTAAAGATACGAACACTTGCTTCACTAGCTATGTTGTGTTTATGCACATTTTGTTAGGAAAATTGTATAACAATAAATAATGGCTTTCTTGAATTTAACGGAATGACAAATAAATAAATGAACCACAATAAACTTAACGGGGCAGGAAATAAGGATAAACTATAAACGCATATAAATCAAATCGTGCAATAATTGAAGTCGAGTCTTGTGTTGGACACAATCTCCGCAAGAAGATATTGCCCCGCACTGGTGCTAACGGTCTGCGGCAATCTTCTCTCAAGATGAAACGACTTTACAATCGTTAATAGAAACACACTTCTAATTAACGATTTCGGCGAACATAACTGTGTTTGACACTTCCAGACTTTGGAGAAATCTTATGCAACAAGATGATACTATCTTCTAACAGATACCTTGAGAATTCCTTTGAATTCTAACAGAATTCCATCGAATTCAGTTAAATATCTAACTGAGTTTGTTAACTCAGTTAAATATGTGCTTCTCTACTTCAGAAGTGAAGAGAGAGTGATTTGTGTTATGATTGAGTGACTGAGTGAGGAATGTCATCTGGTGGAGGGCTTTATATAGTTAGTGAAGAGTCAAGGAGCCTTTTAGGGAATAGGCATAATTGGTGTCCATTGGTTTCTGGCCGTCAGATCTAGTCATGATGAAGGGATGTGATCAGGTAGACCGATCCAGACAGACGACCCTCCCATTCGGAAGGACGCGGGTCAACCCGGCGGTTACGCCCGAACCAACACGACCCTTGCCGCACCAGACCTTCTCGGTTGGGCTGCTCCAGCCGGCCCAATCCGCTCCAAACCCAGCCGACCGAGCCCATTTTTGCCAAAAATTAAGCTCCACAGCTCCCAGGGACCAATGCGTACGTGCGAAGTGCAAAGTGCGCCCTAAACCGCCCATTCCGCCCTTCGCGCCGCTTCACGGGTCATAGGTCATTTTGGGCAACCCAAAATTAACTTATTTACCCACTAGCTTGCATGGTTAGCCCAAAGGCCCACTTAGCTTGGAAGCCCAAGTCCATACTTGATTGGAACCTTCTTAGATGAGCTATATTAAATATACTCTCATCTTTTTTATTTTCCAACCAATGTGGGATACATGGCTTTCCACATTTCCAACTCTTCATAAACCCACTTCAACTTGCATACTTTGGACATTAATTTCTCATTTACCCGGAATTGGTTTTGAGAAAGTAAATATACCACATTAATCTACTCCAAACGTAGATTACAAATATGCAATTAATTTCCATTTACACAAAATGGAACCTAATAGAATTCTTAGTCAAAAGTCAGTCAAACTAACTTTTTCAAAACCAAAATTCCAACAATCCCCCACATGAATGACAAAATTAATGCATGCATGAATGCAGACTCGTCTGGAAGTTTCGGCGAACCATTACTGCATCAGGATAGGTAGCTTCTGGCTTTGAACCTTCCTTAGTAAAATACTATCGGATATACTAGCCGTTTGGTAGCGCGATGCTTTGAACCACGTGCTGTATAGTGTATACCAAGACAATAGTACTTACACAATAATAGCACTAACACGTTTTGTTCTCACGTTTTGTCCATTTCGGTCTTGGACCGTGCTTGACTTCATAAGTGTTCCAATTGAAGCGGCCTTATTACTTCTCACTTATATAGGTGATCTCCTATAAAGAGTAACCTGCATACTCCACCACTTAGGTATAGGAATCATTAAAAGCTTTAAGCTTACCCTCACCACACGTCATCAGGATTTACTTTTAGCATTTGATGGCTTCTGAGAATAGGTTATAATAGGTTTCAAGTGCACTACTAGAATGTCCATAATTTAGTTGTCTCATTGAACCAAGGGCCTGGGATCTCCATTTCTCAAGGTTGAGTGTCCACTATGGATTTCTTTGTTTGTGTGGGTTTTAACCTCATTCCCCTTACCAAATAATTTGATCTCTTATTCATACCCTTTTGGTATACAGATCTGCTTTTTGACTTCACATAACCGATTGTGATAGTCTATCTGAGATCAATTGTTTTATGGTATTGTGTCTATGACCATTAAGTCTAGATTTACCATACTTTATGCATTTTTCCTATTTCTCATTGTCGTCACAATGCTTTAGGATATATATATATGCATAACTTTATTCCAATAAGGAATCTTTTCCAAGAATTTATTAGACCATTCCGCTTAAAGCTATTAACTCAGATTCCCTGAATTGAGTTATCCATGTCGTCTTGGAAGGTTTTATTGACACTGCTCCCTCATCTATTGTGAACACATTTTCACTTTGGAGTTTATTAGTGTCAGATATTCGATCAGTATATCCTTTTCATACTATTTGAGTATCTCATCTATTGTAATCCGTAATCACATGTATATTCTTAAGTACTCCAAGTACCTTGTCTATACCTTTTCAGTGATTAATTACAAGTTCATTTAGACCTTTAGTTTTTCTAGAATGATCAGTCTTTCTGTACCGTCTGATTTCTCGAGTAGTCAGTATCTCTAAGTGGTCTGACTTTCCGAGTCTACCTCTCTAGAGTATACCTTTTAAGAATCTACCTTACAGAGTCTATCTCTCAAGATTCTATCTTCTTTAGATTTCTCAAGAATCTACTTATTCGAGAGTCTATCTCATGAGAATTATATGATTCTCCTGACTCTACCATTAAAGAGTCTATCATTTTAAATCTATCTTTTCAGATTCTATATCTCGAGAGTCTATCTTTCGAGATTCAATTGTCAAGAGATATGCCTTTTCAGATTCACAAGTCCGTTTCATCAGAGTTTATTTCTCAAGATTATTTTCCTTTTAGATCTATCTTTGAAATTATGACTCTCTGACTATTTTTATTGAAAATATACCTTTTCAGGATCTATATTTCAAAAGTTTCCTTCTATAGATTCATATTTCAATATTTCCCTTTAAGGACCCATTGCAACCCAACAGTTAGCATTATGGAGGAAGATCAACCAACTTCCAAATATTGTACATATGATGAACTATCCATTTAACTGTTAGTAAATTTCTTTAACAGTTTGCATTTAATTTTCTACCATAGAAAATAAGGACCAAAAAACTAATTTTCTTTTGTCACAAACTGTGCCTAGGTTCGTCTTCTTTAAGATGAACTGTTTGCACTTACATATATTCTCTTACTAGAACTTATTTATTTCATCCAATGAAATATTGTCTTAAAAAAATATCTAATTCCTTATTCGCTTAAGTAATTTTACTTTTAGCCCTACCTCCACACTTGAGGTGTACCCCCCACACTTAAGGTATTTCTAAAACATATTTCGATTATTACATAATTCATAAGGAATTTTATCAATTCATTTCTTGGTATCTTGTTAAGAATGTATTTGTACGGAGTATTGCTTCACCCCCACAATTTTTTCGGGTAAGCATGAACATTACATTCATCATCTTCTTAAGAGTATGATTCTTGTGTTAAGCTACTTCATTAGACCAAGTGTATATGGGCTGACGTTTGATGCATTATGCCGGATTTACAACATAAGTTTTTCAAACGAAGCAACATATTCTCCTCCTCTATCACGTTAAGTTGATTCTCACTTTATTCTTATAAGCCTGGTGGAAAGCCTCCAGGCTTCATCCTTATTTTTCAAAAGATATTCAAAACAATATCTTGTACCATTGTCTCTAAAAAGTAATTAAATACTTTTTCCTCACCTCGAGTTTGCACTAACTCAAGAGGTGTCGTGTTTCTTATGACTTTGTATTTTTTTGCTTCCACGCAAATTTCACACATGTTGTTGAATCGAATTTATTCATAGTAATTAATTCTTGATTCACTAATGTCTTAATTGTGTTGAAATTCACGTAAACCTAATTTTCAAGCCATAATTAGAACCTTCCAAAGGTAAACATAAGAAACACCAATGTCCTTCGCATCCAGGCAAGGTACACTTTTCAAGAACAAACCTTTCTTGGTCAGTATAAATTTATATGACTTGAACACTGGTCTAGATCCAGCCTTGCTAAACAGCATCTGGAAACTATGTTGTTGTGAATGTCTGGACATGCAGAACATTCCCGAGAGTCAGTCTTTTCTGAAGTTATCTTTAGTACAACTTTCCAAGTCCCACGATGTTGGAAGTAGTAGAGCTTCTCATGTACACCTTCCTTCCATTTAAGGAGTGTATGATGAGAAGCTTTCCTTATCAGCACATATACGGCGGGTAGTCTTAGCGTCTATCCACCATTCTCTTGGGTTGACCTTCAACTTGCTAAGTTGGATTCAAACCCAATTATTCTCAATCAAGCCTATTCAACCTTTCGATGACGTTGGCTTTGATTCACGTTGTCCATTTCCCTTCATGGAATATGGAAATCTCTGCTAAGTGAACGAGTTTA